>CM042263.1:657500-700000 GCA_023566225.1 Romanogobio albipinnatus
TACACCTGTGGATATGATCTACAGCTACAGATCCCACTCTCACGCGTGTTCAGGTGTTTTACACCAAAAACACCTTCATCATTATCAGCCGTTATGTGTGCGAGCGGCCCGCGGGATTCAAATTTCGCGCCTCAGAAGTTCCGTTAGGACTCTGCGATAGAGACGGCCTTAAAATGGCGACTCCCCGATCAGTTTCCCGCTTAAGGAGCTGATTGAGACGCACCTAAAGTGTTACCCGTGTCCTACTATTATTTCTGTACACATACAGTATTGATTTGTGTTAATGCCATCACTCACCTGTTGGGTTGTTCTGCTCAGGCGCTGCCGCTCTCTCTGGGATGCCCTCACAGGCGGGGATGCCCTCAGGGATGCCCTCACAGCCGGGGATGCCCTCAGGGATGCCCTCACAGGCGGGGATGCCCTCAGGGATGCCCTCACAGGTGGGAATGCCCTCACGGGTGTCGGGGATGCCCTCAAAGGTGTCGGGGATGCCCTCACAGGTGCTGCTCTCCTCAGGTGAGTACTCAAGCTTGTCGTTCTCCATCTCCTCTATTGTAGTTTGTAAAATGCGTCGATCGCCAGTAACTGCAGGTCATCCACTCTGATCGCTGAACTGAACTCCCTCAGCGCGCGTTCGACTGTGACGTCATTAGTATAGCGCGTCCACCAGTCCAGCGTGAAGCTGAGTGAGACTAATGGCGCTGATTTATCCTTCTTTTATATATTTCTTTCTCAAATGTATGTTTCTCCTTTATCTTTGTGTCAATATGACATGTTATTAAGCGTTTAGTTATTAGTTTCATTAAGGAGGATGTCGAATTAGCTAATATTTACCTCAGTTTAACCCTTTAACTGCCCCTTTTTGAGAATACACATGAAATGCTCTATCCAAACTTAAAGGGCTGTAATTCAAGAATGCTTTGGAATATAGACCAAACGTTTGGACTCGTTTTAAAGACGACACTCTGCAGATTATTACTGAAGTGAAAGCAATTCAAAATATGAAAGTATGAAAGAGTTATGGAAGTTTAAATTTACTGTAAATGAAAAATACTGTACTTAATATTTTTTATTTCATATAAAATATATATTTTACAAAAAATAATTTACTCTAAAATTACTATAAAACCAAAGTCATATGTCTAACCAATCTGTGTTTCAAATCTGAAGTTGATATCACAAAAATTAAAGTCCCCATGAGATGTTGTTTAGGTGCTGTACCAAACACAGCCACCGGGTGTCATTCACATTCCATTGATTGTTTTTTTGATGCATTTTCCTGTAAATTTCTGTCCAAATATCACTCCCATCACAAAACAGTCCCCAAATATAGACCCTTGAGACTCAGACCTTTCCGACAATGCGTTTTGTCAAGATTGGAAAAGATTTTGAATATAAAGTAGTTAAAATAATTGTTGTAATATGAAACATGACACCGCCCACTAGGGGAGGAGCCCGCTAGAATAACTTAGAGTAACGTTTCCATGGTAACACAATGTCCAATTTCAAAACGGTTTTCACAGGATGAATTTAGAGTTTGTAAGCTTTCAAATGATACCTAATTTATGATAATTACTTAAATTTATGATACGAAAAAAAGGCGATCAAAAAAAGAGCGCCAGGCGTCCCACCTGTGGGACGGTTAAGAGGTTAATGTATTTAACGCTCCACTGGTTTGCTGTTTTAAATTCAGATTGTTTGGCTATAAACCAACAGTAGCGAACAGAAACACATTCAAGGGCATATTGCAGGTTAATAATACATAACCGTGTATGAAAATACCATATAGAAAAGGTAATACAGGATTTAAAATGTTTTAAAAAGACATGAGAGCACAAATTTAGTAGGGGAGAACGGGGTAATGTGAGACACCCCTGTATCTGGTCAACAGAACACATCTGTGGTCATGTGAGCATTATGTTTTCAAGCCCCTTCAATTTCCCCTTGGCCATGAAGGAGAGGCAAGCATGTTTTTTTCACAAAAACATGTTTTTTGCATTTAAAAGTAAATGTTCTTGTGCCAAGAAAAACGTATATCACTCATGTTGATGAACTACCAACATATAAAACCATGTGATGATGCTAGCTGAAGATTAGCCTGAATTGCTAAGAGTGATGGGGTAAAGTGAGACAAATAATCTAACTGGTTCTATCAGTCATTTGAATGTTAATTAAAACATTTTGAATTATATTATGTTGTATTTGATTTTGTTCAGAGTTACTTTCAAGTGTTTAGAAATAAAAAGTGCTTATTGACCAATAATCCCCATGATTCTGCTAGCTGTCAGGATTCTGACTCTTACAACATGTTGTTATGCTAGTTTCAGAGTGGAAAAAGTAAGTGGTTCACTTTACCCCCTTGATTTCTCTGGTCTGTCTCAGTTTACGCCTAAGCTGGGGTAAAGTGAGACACAAGACAAATTTTTTTTAAACAATCATATTTTCACTGACTTTCATCCTAAATACATTCTGATAATTTCCATTGCTAGGAAACATCCTGAATTAATGGGAAATGTGGGAATTTTACTGATATATCATTTTAGCTCGCTTAGAGGGGAGCAAATGTAAAAAATGTCTCACTTTACCCCACTCTCCCCTAGATAAAGTGGCCGTTTCATTGACTGTTTGTAAAAAACACTTTGGTAACGCTTTAGATTACGGTCTGGAAAGTACTGCGTAAATAAAGAGAATTTACAGCATAATTTCCGGTAATTATAGTGTAACTATAAAGTAAGTATGTGTAGGTATAAGGGAACAATATGTAATATTGAGGGAATAAAGGGGTAACTATCAGGAACATTAACACATTATTTATACTGTAAGTATTTTTTAATTAAGGGGTAATTATCTGTGTAGTTACAGGGTAAGTGTGAATCTGCGGGCTGTAAACTAAAGTGGTGCTTGTTCCCCTCTTGTTTCAGGGAAAATGAGGGAAACTCTGGGTTTTCTGTTTCAGAATGGGAGGTATGTCAAACCTAAGAAAGCGGGGTAAGTCAAGCCGGTTTCTGAAAGAGAGGTCACTTATACTCAGAGTCATGCCCTGGTCACTTACTCTGAACCTAACCTGGTCAGGAGCCGGTTTCCTTCGGTAAACCCAGAGTTTCTTTCGGTCTCATCCCCCTTTTTAAAGCACCAGCGGTGTTTAAATACTTCATTCACGCTGCACAAATGCTTACAATTATTTACAATTAATGTACAATTATTTCAAGTACAAATATCTAAAAATTATCAATTTAATCTAAAGTGCACTTGTTATGACCCGTTTTGTAAAGACGGGGTTGACGTGAACTTCTAGTTGGTAAGAAAGGAAAACCCGCCCCAGCCACCAAAGACACTGCAAATCTACATTCCACAAAAAAGTTTACATTTATTAAGGTGTAAAAAGTAATTAAATAAAGGAGCCATGGCTTCAGGGTGCCCCAAGGCCAACATCACAAACACAATAAACTTATAAATAAAACATGTATAGCAGTCCCTCCAGAAAAGCGTGATTATGCGATCGCGTGATTTAACGCATAATCAGCCAAAGTCTGCATATTTATGCGGGGCCGCATTGTTTCAAATACGCCGCACATTCACCGCATAAATTGCCTATTTCCACGTGCAAAATATGCGGGGCTAGCATGATTTCATAATCCCCGCATTTTCGTTGCCAAAAAAGTCTCATATATATTAGCAGAAAGTTGAAAAATGTTTGTTTACTTCACACAAGAGCCACCATTTCCCCCTGTTGCCATGGGAACGCTTTGAAGTGACGTAATTACCCGACGTGAACGTCATCGAAAAGCTGCAAACCCCGCGGAGAAACCATAGATATCAGTGAAACCATGATGAAGCGCAAACTCCCATTGGCCAACAAAAATAACAGCAAAAGAGCAAAGCAGTTTCAGAACAGCATCATGAAGCTTCAGAGCGTTATGAGTCAGTGAGTCGATTCAGCGGTTCAGAGCGTTATGAGTCAGTGAGTCGATTCAGCGGTTCAGAGCGTTATGAATCAGTGAGTCGATTCAGCGGTTCAGAGCGTTATGAGTCAGTGAGTCGATTCAGCGGTTCAGAGCGTTATGAATCAGTGAGTCGATTCAGCGGTTTGGAGCATTATGAATCAGTGAGTCGATTCAGCGGTTCAGAGCGTTATGAATCAGTGAGTCGATTCAGCGGTTCAGAGCGTTATGAACCAGTGAGTCGATTCAGCGGTTCAGAGCGTTATGAACCAGTGAGTCGATTCAGCGGTTCAGAGCGTTATGAGTCAGTGAGTCGATTCAGCGGTTCAGAGCGTTATGAATCAGTGAGTCGATTCAGCGGTTCAGAGCGTTATGAGTCAGTGAGTCGATTCAGCGGTTTGGAGCATTATGAATCAGTGAGTCGATTCAGCGGTTCAGAGCGTTATGAATCAGTGAGTCGATTCAGCGGTTCAGAGCATTATGAATCAGTGAGTCGATTCAGCGGTTCAGAGCGTTATGAATCAGTGAGTCGATTCAGCGGTTCAGAGCGTTATGAACCAGTGAGTCGATTCAGCGGTTCAGAGCGTTATGAGTCAGTGAGTCGATTCAGCGGTTCAGAGCGTTATGAATCAGTGAGTCGATTCAGCGGTTCAGAGCGTTATGAGTCAGTGAGTCGATTCAGCGGTTTGGAGCATTATGAATCAGTGAGTCGATTCAGCGGTTCAGAGCGTTATGAATCAGTGAGTCGATTCAGCGGTTCAGAGCGTTATGAATCAGTGAGTCGATTCAGCGGTTCAGAGCGTTATGAATCAGTGAGTCGATTCAGCGGTTTGGAGCATTATGAATCAGTGAGTCGATTCAGCGGTTCAGAGCGTTATGAATCAGCGAGTCGATTCAGCGGTTTGGAGCGTTATGAATCAGTGAGTCGATTCAGCGGTTCAGAGCGTTATGAATCAGTGAGTCGATTCAGCGGTTCAGAGCGTTATGAGTCAGTGAGTCGATTCAGCGGTTTGGAGCATTATGAATCAGTGAGTCGATTCAGCGGTTCAGAGCGTTATGAATCAGTGAGTCGATTCAGCGGTTCAGAGCGTTATGAACCAGTGAGTCGATTCAGCGGTTCAGAGCGTTATGAACCAGTGAGTCGATTCAGCGGTTCAGAGCGTTATGAGTCAGTGAGTCGATTCAGCGGTTCAGAGCGTTATGAATCAGTGAGTCGATTCAGCGGTTCAGAGCGTTATGAGTCAGTGAGTCGATTCAGCGGTTTGGAGCATTATGAATCAGTGAGTCGATTCAGCGGTTCAGAGCGTTATGAATCAGTGAGTCGATTCAGCGGTTCAGAGCATTATGAATCAGTGAGTCGATTCAGCGGTTCAGAGCGTTATGAATCAGTGAGTCGATTCAGCGGTTCAGAGCGTTATGAGTCAGTGAGTCGATTCAGCGGTTCAGAGCGTTATGAATCAGTGAGTCGATTCAGCGGTTCAGAGCGTTATGAGTCAGTGAGTCGATTCAGCGGTTTGGAGCATTATGAATCAGTGAGTCGATTCAGCGGTTCAGAGCGTTATGAATCAGTGAGTCGATTCAGCGGTTCAGAGCGTTATGAATCAGTGAGTCGATTCAGCGGTTCAGAGCGTTATGAGTCAGTGAGTCGATTCAGCGGTTTGGAGCATTATGAATCAGTGAGTCGATTCAGCGGTTCAGAGCGTTATGAATCAGTGAGTCGATTCAGCGGTTCAGAGCATTATGAATCAGTGAGTCGATTCAGCGGTTCAGAGCGTTATGAATCAGTGAGTCGATTCAGCGGTTCAGAGCGTTATGAACCAGTGAGTCGATTCAGCGGTTCAGAGCGTTATGAGTCAGTGAGTCGATTCAGCGGTTCAGAGCGTTATGAATCAGTGAGTCGATTCAGCGGTTCAGAGCGTTATGAGTCAGTGAGTCGATTCAGCGGTTTGGAGCATTATGAATCAGTGAGTCGATTCAGCGGTTCAGAGCGTTATGAATCAGTGAGTCGATTCAGCGGTTCAGAGCGTTATGAATCAGTGAGTCGATTCAGCGGTTCAGAGCGTTATGAATCAGTGAGTCGATTCAGCGGTTTGGAGCATTATGAATCAGTGAGTCGATTCAGCGGTTCAGAGCGTTATGAATCAGCGAGTCGATTCAGCGGTTTGGAGCGTTATGAATCAGTGAGTCGATTCAGCGGTTCAGAGCGTTATGAATCAGTGAGTCGATTCAGCGGTTCAGAGCGTTATGAGTCAGTGAGTCGATTCAGCGGTTTGGAGCATTATGAATCAGTGAGTCGATTCAGCGGTTCAGAGCGTTATGAATCAGTGAGTCGATTCAGCGGTTCAGAGCGTTATGAACCAGTGAGTCGATTCAGCGGTTCAGAGCGTTATGAACCAGTGAGTCGATTCAGCGGTTCAGAGCGTTATGAGTCAGTGAGTCGATTCAGCGGTTCAGAGCGTTATGAATCAGTGAGTCGATTCAGCGGTTCAGAGCGTTATGAGTCAGTGAGTCGATTCAGCGGTTTGGAGCATTATGAATCAGTGAGTCGATTCAGCGGTTCAGAGCGTTATGAATCAGTGAGTCGATTCAGCGGTTCAGAGCATTATGAATCAGTGAGTCGATTCAGCGGTTCAGAGCGTTATGAATCAGTGAGTCGATTCAGCGGTTCAGAGCGTTATGAGTCAGTGAGTCGATTCAGCGGTTCAGAGCGTTATGAATCAGTGAGTCGATTCAGCGGTTCAGAGCGTTATGAGTCAGTGAGTCGATTCAGCGGTTTGGAGCATTATGAATCAGTGAGTCGATTCAGCGGTTCAGAGCGTTATGAATCAGTGAGTCGATTCAGCGGTTCAGAGCGTTATGAATCAGTGAGTCGATTCAGCGGTTCAGAGCGTTATGAATCAGTGAGTCGATTCAGCGGTTTGGAGCATTATGAATCAGTGAGTCGATTCAGCGGTTCAGAGCGTTATGAATCAGCGAGTCGATTCAGCGGTTTGGAGCGTTATGAATCAGTGAGTCGATTCAGCGGTTCAGAGCGTTATGAGTCAGTGAGTCGATTCAGCGGTTTGGAGCATTATGAATCAGTGAGTCGATTCAGCGGTTCAGAGCGTTATGAATCAGTGAGTCGATTCAGCGGTTCAGAGCGTTATGAATCAGTGAGTCGATTCAGTGGTTCAGAGCGTTATGAATCAGTGAGTCGATTCAGCGGTTCAGAGCGTTATGAACCAGTGAGTCGATTCAGCGGTTCAGAGCGTTATGAATCAGTGAGTCGATTCAGCGGTTCAGAGCGTTATGAACCAGTGAGTCGATTCAGCGGTTCAGAGCGTTATGAATCAGTGAGTCGATTCAGCGGTTTGAAGCGTTATGAATCAGTGAGTCGATTCAGTGGTTCAGAGCGTTATGAGTCAGTGAGTCGATTCAGCGGTTCAGAGCATTATGAACCAGTGAGTCGATTCAGCGGTTCAGAGCGTTATGAATCAGTGAGTCGATTCAGCGGTTCAGAGCGTTATGAGTCAGTGAGTCGATTTAGCGGTTCAGAGCGTTATGAATCAGTGAGTCGATTCAGCGGTTCGGAGCGTTATGAACCAGTGAGTCGATTCAGCGGTTCGGAGCGTTATGAACCAGTGAGTCGATTCAGCAGTTCGGAGCGTTATGAACCAGTGAGTCGATTCAGCGGTTCAGAGCGTTATGAATCAGCGAGTCGATTCAGCGGTTCGGAGCGTTATGAATCAGTGAATCGATTCAGCGGTTCAGAGCGTTATGAATCAGCGAGTCGATTCAGCGGTTCGGAGCGTTATGAATCAGTGAGTCGATTCAGCGGTTCAGAGCGTTATGAGTCAGTGAGTCGATTCAGCGGTTCAGAGCGTTATGAATCAGTGAGTCGATTCAGCGGTTCGGATCGCCAAAGTCACGTATTTCAGCAGTTTGACACGCGATCATGAATCGACTCACTGATTCATAACGCTTCGAAGCTTCATGATGCACTGTTTTGAAATCAGTCCAAATTGAGCCATGTGTTTATTAAGGTCTTCAATAAAACAAGATGAGAACTTAAATATTCAATTAAAAATATTCGTTTTTTTTTTTTTTTTCATCAAACCTCAGTTTTTGCAAGTTTTATTGCATAAAATTGCATAAATATCCCGCATTTTCCATCGCATTTTTTAAGAAAACGTGCCGCATAATCAAGGATTTTTGCCGCAACAATCACAGAAAAAAGCCGCATTTTTCTGGAAGGACTGGTATAGATTGACCTACTCATGGACGAAACAGAATTACAAAGAAACGTCCCTATCTCCCTAATAATAAACAAATCGCAAACAAACTCAAAACGCTCCTAGAACATGAAATACACCCAAATAAATCATCATAATCAAACGAACATGGTCAACGGAAGGGTTTGGGATCTGCATCCGGAGCGCTTCACGCCAGAATGAGCTCGACATCTTCGATGGACGCCGCCATTTTAAATCAGATCCGCCAATCAGGCTCCGCCAACGACAGCCAATCCCTACACACATAGAAGAAAAAAAACAACCCACACAAAACAGAGACCGAGGATCAAAACAACAACACTGTCAAATCCAACAGTGATTCTAACCAACATTTTTTTCTTAACTTAATAGTAAAAATCTATAATTCATGCTATTCCTTGTTTACTCATAAAACCCAAGTTAAGATGAATTGATTGGTTTGAGTGCCATTTTGTCAAGTAAAAAAACCCCTCGCCATTATATCTCCCTTCATGTCGTATAATGATCGTTCACAATTTTATTGCTAATGCTTAGATTAGACTGAAGAATGCTCATTCATGAGCCCGTCCCTGTTGTGGCAGAGTAACACAACATTTGCACGTCTGTTTAGACTTTTATCTAATATTTGTGCTCACTGAAGCATTCTGAAAACACTGTAAACATGATGTAAAGTTCATATTCTGATCATAGGCCTTTATTTTTCCAAGGGATGTGTGTGACTCAGTGAAAAACACTATGATTATTATTAGGCAATTTATTCTACATGACAAAAAACTGACCTTGAAAAGTCCAAAATTATGAAATGCCTATGACAAGGACGCAACACTATGGAAATTTCACAATTAAGGCTTGAGATTCTCACTGGGTCACCAGATTCAGATGCATATCAACCGCAAGACTTTAAAGGAACACGCCAGTATTTCTGAAAATTCTCCGTCTCCCCTAGAGTTGAACAGTCGAGTGATCTCCGGGTCTGCACTGTTAGCATAGCTTAGCATAGATCATTGAATCTGATTAGACCGTTAGCGTCTCTCTTGATCTGATATTACGCAGCGGCTGAAAATAGTCCCAGCGCTCCCTGTGTGAGCCGGTTGTCCCGTTGGTTATGTTGACTGAAGTTAGCCTATTTTCAGCCGCTGTGTGATATCATTGCGCCGCTGCACTCATGGGGCGGCTCACAACTCTTGATTATTACGCAGGAATGAGAGTATAGTTCCTGCCATATCGGCCTAGAACATCACAACTTCTCATTTTCCGTCGGTCTTAGCACACGATGAACGACAGAAGAGTCTCGTTTTAAAGAGGAGAAATATCAACACTCTTTGGTCATTTTTGAGAGAGATGCTAACGGGCTAATCAGATTCAATGATCTATGCTAAGCTATGCTAACAGTGCAGACCCGGAGATCGGCTGAATGGATTATAAAACGGTCAAACTCGACTGTTTAACTCTAATGTGGCGTTCACACCGGACGTGATTCGCACGAATAATTAGCGCGATTCGCGCGAAGGTGGACGCTCGAACATTTTGAGTTTACTCGCTTCATTCGCGCGTGAAATTGGCGTGTGACAACTACACAACAGACGTAAATTCCCATCATGGGAGGGGCTTCTATATGAGCCAGCTCGTCTCGGTCACTTGACGCCTTTTTTGTAAAAAATACTACTATTAATGTGTGACAAAACGTAGTTTAAAGACTTTTCAGGCGATAATATAGTTGTTTAAAGGTCAAATCTGTGGTTAATTTATAAAAAGAGCCTATTTGAGCATTTTATCTGGCGTTTTCGGAGTTGTGAGATCAGGCGATCAGTGGCATTCCGCGCTCGTTTACCCGGCGAGACCCGCCTTTCCTCGGCTAGTCCTTCTCACATTTGCCGCTGGCTCTGGCTCTTTTTTTCTGCTCCAGTCTCGTTGTGAAATGGCTCACAATAACTCACTTTCTTCCAAGCAAGATCCTTTTTATTCCTTTTATTCCTGTTCCTGTAGTGATAGGATGATGTATCATACAGCTCCGGGTATCCACATACGGCCACGATTATCTTGTCCTCCATTGTTGTTGGGATTTCTGCCTCCGCTTGTAAATGCGTCACTACTAGAGCAAGCTCGTGATTGGTTAACGCGGCGCGAAATATCCGCCAGAGTTCAGATTTTTCAACTTGAGCGATTCAAAACGCTCAATTCTCGCCGCCTCATTAGCGTGAATCGCGCCGCAGAATGCCATTTCGCGTCTCTGCATTGACTTAACATGTAAACCACAGGTGTGAACGCACCATTAGGGAGTCGGAGAATGAGCCTATTCCTTTAAACACTCCCTCTAGAAAAACACGATTATGCGATCCCATAATCAGCCAAAGTCAAATACGCCACACTTTCGCCGCATAAATTGCCGATTTTTTAATATAAAAAAAGTGTAAATATGCGGTAAATATGCGGGGTTTGCATGATTTCATAATCCCCGCATTTTCGTTGCAAAAAAGTCACACATATATTAGCAGAAAGTTGAAAAATGTGGCGTTTACTTCACACAAGAGCTGCCATTTCCCCCTGTTGCCATGGGAACGTTATGAAGTGCGACGTGAACATCATCGAAAAGCAACTTTACAGTTGTAAGATTGCACTTTTTTGTTACCAGTGGGTTAAATGATGTTATATTAGTATATTAGTAGGCTAGTATGTAAATTACGTTACTTTGTGCGCTGGAAACACTTATTTTACCATTAGATGTGTTGTATAGCTACCTCTGTAAAACAAGAAGCACACTTTATTTTTGTATATTTTAAGTATTGATTTTTACAGTTGTAGCACATTCCTTCTGTAAAGCTACAGAACTTGTTGACTCAATGTTTTGTAAGTTTGAGGCGTGTGTTTATTAAGGTCTGAAATAAAAACAAGATGAGAACAATAAAGAAAATAAACACAGTGAGGTTAAAAGAGAGAGAGATGGACTGGTGGAACTAGCATCTCTCAAAACTAGCATATGACCAGAACCGGTTCTCGTTTCGATTTCGTTTTCTCCCGAAAGGCTCCCGCATGGGAGGGGCATGCTATGGATGATGTGACCCGTTGTGACACGATTCCGGTCCATTATTAATATTCAGTCTCTGAGTCCCATTGTTGTTGGGCCAGCATCGCGTGTGTGTGTGTGTGTGTGGTGTTATTTGTTTCCCACACGACACGTTAATCTTTTACCCCGTGTTTATGGTCTCACGGTTTAAAGTTGGACTGAAAGTTAACCGGACGAGGCTTTTGTTCTTCCTTTAACACAAGGCAGGATTTCAGACGAGGCTCTTCTCAGATTACAACATCCGCACTCCTCGCGTTACTGAGGGAATGGCGTCCGCCGGCCCGGTTCTGCTGCTGCTGCTCGCGGGGATATTCTCCGCCACATTCGGTGAGTGTGTTACACACCGAGCGAAACGGCTAATTAACGTTTAAACTTGTTCTTGTCGACGGTTTGTCCCGGTAAATCTGTCAATACATCTGGATCAGCCCCGACAAACAAACGGCATGAAATGCGGTTAACGAACGTGTTTTTATAACTTTAATGCTATGAATTAGTGCGAATGCGATGTCATTGTCAATAATCATCTGTTTATATGTCACGTGCGACCCCCCCCCCCTTTCCGCCGCATTTTTTAACGGTTTCAAGTGTAGTTAAGTTTGGTCTTCAGATCGTAAATAAAGATGTTATTTTTAATCTGTTTTAAAATATATAGCTACTATTTTGGAACTATTCTGTGTGTTTTATTATTATGAAACTAAATTTGATGTATTTCCTCATAGTTTGGGTCTAAAATTTGCTCACACTGGGTTAAAAACAACCCAAGTTGGATTGAAATTGGACAAACCCAGCGGTCGGGTTAAATGTTAGCCCAGCGGTCGGGTTAAATGTTTGCCCAGCGGTCGGGTTAAATGTTAGCCCAGCGATCGGGTTAAATGTTAGCCCAGCGGTCGGGTTAAATGTTTGGCCAGCGGTCGGGTTAAATGTTAGCCCAGCGATCGGGTTAAATGTTAGCCCAGCGGTCGGGTTAAATGTTTGGCCAGCGGTCGGGTTAAATGTTAGCCCAGCGATCGGGTTAAATGTTAGCCCAGCGGTCGGGTTAAATGTTTGCCCAGCGGTCGGGTTAAATGTTAGCCCAGCGGTAGGGTTAAATGTTTGCCCAGCGGTCGGGTTAAATGTTTGCCCAGCGGTCGGGTTAAATGTTTGCCCAGCGGTCGGGTTAAATGTTAGCCCAGCGATCGGGTTAAATGTTAGCCCAGCGGTCGGGTTAAATGTTTGGCCAGCGGTCGGGTTAAATGTTAGCCCAGCGGTCGGGTTAAATGTTTGCCCAGCGGTCGGGTTAAATGTTAGCCCAGCGATCGGGTTAAATGTTAGCCCAGCGGTCGGGTTAAATGTTTGGCCAGCGGTCGGGTTAAATGTTAGCCCAGCGATCGGGTTAAATGTTAGCCCAGCGGTCGGGTTAAATGTTAGCCCAGCGGTCGGGTTAAATGTTTGGCCAGCGGTCGGGTTAAATGTTAGCCCAGCGATCGGGTTAAATGTTAGCCCAGCGGTCGGGTTAAATGTTTGCCCAGCGGTCGGGTTAAATGTTAGCCCAGCGATCGGGTTAAATGTTAGCCCAGCGGTCGGGTTAAATGTTTGGCCAGCGGTCGGGTTAAATGTTAGCCCAGCGATCGGGTTAAATGTTAGCCCAGCGGTCGGGTTAAATGTTTGCCCAGCGGTCGGGTTAAATGTTTGCCCAGCGGGCGGGTTAAATGTTTGCCCAGCGGTCGGGTTAAATGTTTGCCCAGCGATCGGGTTAAATGTTTGCCCAGCGGTCGGGTTAAATGTTTGCCCAGCGGTCGGGTTAAATGTTTGCCCAGCGATCGGGTTAAATGTTTGCCCAGCGGTCGGGTTAAATGTTAGCCCAGCGGTCGGGTTAAATGTTTGCCCAGCGGTCGGGTTAAATGTTTGCCCAGCGGTCGGGTTAAATGTTTGCCCAGCGGTCGGGTTAAATGTTAGCCCAGCGGTCGGGTTAAATGTTTGCCCAGCGGTCGGGTTAAATGTTTGCCCAGCGGTCGGGTTAAATGTTTGCCCAGCGGGCGGGTTAAATGTTTGCCCAGCGGGCGGGTTAAATGTTTGCCCAGCGGGCGGGTTAAATGTTTGCCCAACCTGCTGGATAGTTTTATTTAACTCAACTATTGTTTTAAAAATGAAAAAAAATAAAAATTTCGTGCTTAAAATGAACCCAAAGTTTTTTGGAAATTATTTATTAATACTGTATGTTTAATAAATGAACATTATTAAAAAGTTTAATGGATAATAATTAAACATTTATTAAATGTCTTATTAATAAATGTTCACCTTTTGATTATTATTGTTGCCTCTAGCAATTATGTGTCTGATTTTTAATTTCCATACTATTTTGGGTTCATTTTAAGCCATCCATATAGTCATTTTAAACAATAGTTGAGTTAAATTAAACTGCCCAGCACGTTGGGCAAACATTTAACCCAATCGCTGGGCTAAAACGACCCGATCGCTGGGCTAAAACGACCCAATCACTGGGCTAAAATGACCCAATCTACCCGATTGCTGGGCTAAAACAATCCAATCGCTGGGCTAAAACGACCTGATCGCTGGGCTAAAACGACCCGATCGCTGGGCTAAAATGATCCGATCGCTGGGCTAAAATGATCCGATTGCTGGGCTAAAACGACCCAATCGACCCGATTGCTGGGCTAAAACAATCCAATCGCTGGGCTAAAACGACCCGATCGCTGGGCTAAAATGATCCGATTGCTGGGCTAAAATGACCCGATCGCTGGGCTAAAACGACCCGATCGCTGGGCTAAAATGATCCGATCGCTGGGCTAAAATGATCCGATTGCTGGGCTAAAACGACCCAATCGACCCGATTGCTGGGCTAAAACAATCCAATCGCTGGGCTAAAACGACCCGATCGCTGGGCTAAAATGATCCGATCGCTGGGCTAAAACGACCCAATCACTGGGCTAAAATGACCCAATCTAACCGATTGCTGGGCTAAAACGACCCGTCCGCTGGGCTAAAAAGATCCAATCGCTGGGCTAAAACGACCCGATCGCTGGGCTAAAACGACCCGATCGCTGGGCTAAAATGATCCGATCGCTGGGCTAAAACGACCCAATCACTGGGCTAAAATGACCCAATCGACCCGATTGCTGGGCTAAAACAACCCAATCGCTGGGCTAAAACGACCTGATCGCTGGGCTAAAATGACCCAATCGACCCGATTGCTGGGCTAAAACAACCCAATCGCTGGGCTAAAACGACCCAATCGACCCGATTGCTGGGCTAAAACAACCCAATCGCTGGGCTAAAACGACCTGATCGCTGGGCTAAAATGACCCAATCGACCCGATTGCTGGGCTAAAACAACCCAATCGCTGGGCTAAAACGACCCAATCGACCCGATTGCTGGGCTAAAACAACCCAATCGCTGGGCTAAAACGACCTGATCGCTGGGCTAAAATGACCCAATCGACCCGATTGCTGAGCTAAAACAACCCAATCGCTGGACTAAAACGACCCAATCGACACGATTGCTGGGCTAAAACAACCCAATCACTGGGCTAAAATGACCCAATCGACCCGATCGCTGGGCTAAAACGACCCAATCACTGGGCTAAAACGACCCAATCGACCCGATCGCTGGGCTAAAACGACCCGATCGCTGGGCTAAAACAACCCAATCGACCCGATTACTGGGCTAAAACAACCCAATCGCTGGGCTAAAACAACCCAATCGCTGGGCTAAAACGACCCGATCGCTGGGCTAAAACAACCCAATCGCTGGGCTAAAACGACCCGATCGCTGGGCTAAAACGACCCAATCATTGGGCTGGGCTAAAACGACCCAATCACTGGGTTTGTCCATTTTCAACCCAATTTGGGTTGTTTTTAACCCAGTATTTTTAGAGTGCACAACAAGTGGTTTACAGGTATTGGTGTATTAGTTACAAAAATTAAAAAAAAAAGTTTTTCACATGCACATTATTTTCTTCCATGAAACACTAAAGGAGACGTTAGGCAGATTATTTCCTGATTATTTACCAACCACATCATCCAAGATGTTCATGTCTTTCTTTCTCCATTGGAAAAGAAATGAAGGTTTTTGATTAAGGTTCACTCTAAATAGTGGACTTCAGTGGAGTAGAACGGGTTGAAGGTCCAAGTTTCTAAGCAGCTTCAAAGGGCTCGACGCGATCCCAGCCGAGGAACGATCGGCCATTTTCTAAAAAAATTTAAAAACGAGACCACAAATCTTTGTCTTGTGCTGCGCCACACATCATAGAATCACGTTGGAAAGGTCATGTGTGACCCATCTCATTTTCTCAAAATCATCCGAAATCGTGTTAATCTTTTGTTTGTGAAGGGCGTTTGACTCAGTCAGATGTTTGCTCTGTAAACACTGGATCCGTCCTACGCCTCTCCAATGTGTGACCAGACCAACATTTGTGGTTAAGTATATCTTTTTTAGAAATCGTTTGGCTAGATAAGACCCTTATCCCTCTGGGGTCATGTCGAGCCCTTTGAAGCAGCATTGGCCCTTCAACTCGTCTCTTCGACACACTAGAACAGACCTCATTGGCTGAATCCGAAATCGCCCCCTATAGCCTTAACTAGGGCATTATTTAAGGGGACAGCCATTTGTAGTGGTGTCAGAAACCATAGTGGAGGTTATGCACTCATTCAATCCCACAATGCACCGCAATAACACTCAACGGCTGTCCGACTCACTCGTTTTCATTCACTCCAGTATTAGTGGACTAATGTAGGGGATAGTGAATGAGGGTTTAGGGGGCTTCTTGTTTTCCTTTTGATGGCGGTTGAAACCCCACTTGAAGGGATAGCGCCACCTACTGCACGCCAGATGAAGGATTGCTTAATCGGCCCCATCTTTTCACGTCTTCTGAAGGCGATAGCTTCATCTGCACTTGCTTCTCAACTATTCCTTAAACACATGTTTTTGTCTCTTTTGTCTCCTTTAGCTGATGATTACTGCCAGATGTACTTCACCAGCAGTGGTGCGTATAAGCCGGACGTTAAATGCGGCTTGTTCTCGTTCTGCTGTGGGACGTGTGATAACAGATTCTGCTGCATCAATCCACTGCAGAAGTTATCCGAGGACGAGCAAGACGACTGTTTGTTGTGAGCGGTTTTATTTGTCTAATGAAAAAGAACGGCTTTATACGGACATCAGAACTCTTTCTGTGGCATAAGTCATATCTGAACCAATAACGTGTGTTGTTATTATTTCAGTAACACGAACGATAATACGTACGTCGCTGTGTGCGTGGCGGTAGCGGGGATTGTGGTCCTCATCATTATGTTCATCGTCTGCTGTGTCTGTCCGTGTTGCTGCATCTACAAAATGTGCAGAAACCCCAGACGTAAGTGTATTTTCCCAATTTGAGAGATGTCTTGCCAAATATAGTATCATATTCCACATTCAAATGTGAAGCAATAACAACACATTTGGTCTATAAAGTCTAGCTGTCATTAAAAGTGTGTTTAATTGTGACCTGTGTGTTTCCCACAAGTTTAGACTCTGACCTTGTAGCCGATGATAGAAATGCTGGAATGTGAGTTTTGAGAGCGGAAAATACTGAATGCCTGCTGGTTCTGGGAATCCGCCCAGTCTGACTCACTGTGTCCACAGTAACCACAAACAGGAAGAGCGAGCGCCCATGTGCAACTGAAAGAGATTAATCGGTCACATGACAGCTGCAGTCTCACCTACATAACATTTGTTTTGAATGTTTAGTTCCTCAGGGGGATAAAAAAAAGTGAAGATTTGCCTTCCCTCTCTGGGAACTGGGATGTAGTTTCCTTTCTTAAAGCGACAGTGTACCTGAAAAGCTCTCCAGACAGGATTGTCATGTTTGAGTGAGCCGTCTCAAAACATGTCTCTAGCCGCGTTTCCATTACCCTTCAAATTGCGCAAATTGAAAATACGCCTAATGTCAATTTCACAAAAACTCACATATATCGCAAAAGAGCAATTCGAAAAAGGACATTTTTGCAAAAAAACTTTTTTTTTTTTGCATGTACAGGTCACCTGACGTACGTAATCGATCATACTTTACAGAAGACGAGACGGAGTTCTTTATTAAAATCATAAAAGACAATAGAATTACAGGAATACTGGATTCTAGACAACAAAGAAATGCCACAAATGATCATGAAACACACACACACACACACACACACACACACCTCATACGTAACACTCAAGAATAAGGTGCTTTCCTTTAAAGGAACACGCCACTATTTCTGCTCATTCTCAGACTCTCCTAGAGTTAAACAGTCGAGTTTGAGTCCATTCAGCCGATCTCCGGGTCTGCACTGTTAGCATAGCTTAGCATAGATCATTGAATCTGATTAGCCCGTTAGCATCTCGCTCAAAAATGACCAAAGAGTGTTGATATTTCTCCTCTTTAAAACGAGACTCTTCTGTCGTTCATCGTTTGCTAAGACCGACGGAAAATGAGAAGTTGTGATGTTCTAGGCCGATATGGCAGGAACTATACTCTCATTCCTGCGTAATAATCAAGAGCTGTGAGCCGCCCCATGAGTGCAGCGGCGCAATGATATCACACAGCGGCTGAAAATAGGCTAACTTCAGTCAACATAACCAACGGGACAACCGGCTCACACAGGGAGCGCTGGGACTATTTTCAGCCGCTGCGTAATATCAGATCAAGAGAGATGCTAACGGTCTAATCAGATTCAATGATCTATGCTAAGCTATGCTAACAGTGCAGACCCGGAGATCGCTCAACTGTTTAACTCTAGGGGAGTCGGAGAATGAGCCTATTTTCAGAAATACTGGGTGGATGTTTTGCTGTGTAAGGTCATTATCTTACCAGCCTCCTGGTATGGGGGTGGAGGTCCCGCAGCGTAGGGCTGTCCCTGATATGGTGCAGGTGGCATGGGCTTCCCTCCATATCCTGGTGCCCCGCTGTACCCAGGCTGAAGTGAGTGCAAAACAGACAAAAAAACACACATACACACAAATTAACGCGTGCCATTCCAAAAGCTAATTGTGTGTGTGTGAGTCTTTGTGTCTGTTTTGCACTCTTGATGTTTTAGAGATTCCCCCCTTCACTGTTGAGTCCTTTTTTCTGCATCCTGGCTGATTTGTAGATTGTACGCACAAAAAAACTGATTTCCCCTTCATTTCCTATGGGGGTCATTTTTGACCCGAAGGTCCTGAGTGTGACTATTTTTTTACGACCACTTAGACTTTTCAAATCCTGTCCCCAAGTCTTTTGGGTGTTCATATACCAAGTACCAATACAGTCACCAATTTTCGAACCATTCCGATGAAACTACGATTTTTAACATTTTTTATTTAAAAAAATTCGGGTCAGAAATGACGAAGAGCCCCAGAGGGTTAGCACAAATCTCTTCATTTAAGAATAATCAACTGAACTAAAGGTGTGGAACTATGAAAAATAACTCAAGTCATTTTTATATTTTCTATTTTAATCTTGAAGTCTAAAAACCTTGGCGACCAGCTGGAAAACATGTCTGTGGTGTTAGCTCACTATATAACCGCGGCTGGCATGCGCTCGGGTGTAGAGGAGGTGGAACTGCATTTCTTCATAGGGTGGATTGGTTTTATTTTCGGTCAGCACGTTATTTAGAGTCGTTGTAAAGTTATTTGTTTAGAATTGAGATATAATTGACCATTTTTAACAGTGTTAGCTGATAACTGGGTTGCCAATATAATGATTTGCATGCCAAATTGTAGTCCATTAATTATGTCTATATTAAATAAAACAAATGCTTGGTTGATTAATCATGCGAGTCAATATACATGTGCTGATTTTAAGGGTTTTCAACAGCCTTTATTGATGAAGACACAACAGGAAGTGGCTGTCGAGTGCATCTTAAAGTAGCCCTGCACCAGAAAGGAACTGCAGCTGTGATTGCGGTCGGGCTGCCCTTATTCACTCGGTTTAAACTAAATATTGTTTCAAAGTTGGCTTTGAGACCCACATTTATAATTAGGACAGAGAGGGTTTAGAGAAGTTGACCTATATATAGGCACATCTTTATGTATGTATACATCACCAGAAGTGTTGAGCCGCCCCTTCACACACTCATGAGCTTCCCATTCTCCATCTGTAGGGTTTAATATGGAGTCGCTCTAACAGCTTCAGCTCTTCTCTCCTCAAGGGTTAGGAGTGTGTTTATGGGGATTCTTCTAGAAGCGCATCTGTGATGTTGGACGAGAAGGCTTGGCTCTCAGTCTCCGCTCTAATTCATCCCAAAGGTGTTCTATCGGGTTGAGGTCAGGACTCCAGTTCCTCCACACCAAACTCGCTCATCCGTGTCTTTATGGAGCGATGCTTTGAGCACTGGAGCGCAGGCATGCTGGGACAGGAAGGGGCCGTCCCCAAACTGATCCCACAAAGATGGGAGCATGAAATTGTCCAAAATGTCTTGCATTAAGAGTTCCTTTCACTGGAAAAACAACCCCACCCCAGCAGTCAGACGAGTCCCGTTCTCCTGGCGACCGCCAAACCCAGACTCGTCCATGGGATTGTCAGACAGAGAAGCGTGATTGGTCACTCAGAGAACACGTCTCCACTGCTCTAGAGTCCAGTGGTGGCGCGCTTTACCCCACTGCATCTCACGTTTGGTGATGTAAGGCTTGGATGGGCGGCCCGGCCATGGAAACCCATTTGTTTATAATTGAGACCCGAGACAAGACGATCACAACAATATTATAGTAGTATTAATATAGTGACGTCCTCTGATTTAATTAAGAGACGCAAGATGGCACGTTACATTAACCTGAACTCAGTGATTTGGAGGGGTGTCCCAATACTTTTGGCAATATAGTGAGTCCTCCATCTACTCATCCATTATTCATGTTGTTTCTCCTTTGATTTGTTCAACAGCTGTAATGGGAGCAACAACAACTACAGTCGTATCCACACAATACCCCCAGCAGCCTGTCGTCCAGGGAGGTCAGTACCCTCCGTACCAGCCCATGATGGCACCTCAGCCTGGGTACAGCGGGGCACCAGGATATGGAGGGAAGCCCATGCCAACTGCACCATATCAGGGACAGCCCTACGCTGCGGGACCTCCACCCCCATACCAGGAGGCTGGTAAGATAATGACCTTACACAGCAAAACATCCACCCAGTATTTCTGAAAATAGGCTCATTCTCCGTCTCCCCTAGAGTTAAACAGTTGAGCGATCTCCGGGTCTGCACTGTTAGCATAGCTTAGCATAGATCATTGAATCTGATTAGACCGTTAGCATCTCTCTTGATCTGATATTACGCAGCGGCTGAAAATAGTCCCAGCGCTCCCTGTGTGAGCCGGTTGTCCCGTTGGTTATGTTGACTGAAGTTAGCCTATTTTCAGGCGCTGTGTGATATCATTGCGCCGCTGCACTCATGGGGCGGCTCACAGCTCTTGATTATTACGCAGGAATGAGAGTATAGTTCCTGCCATATCGGCCTAGAACATCACAACTTCTCATTTTCCGTCGGTCTTAGCACACGATGAACGACAGAAGAGTCTCGTTTTAAAGAGGAGAAATATCAACACTCTTTGGTCATTTTTGAGAGAGATGCTAACGGGCTAATCAGATTCAATGATCTATGCTAAGCTATGCTAAAAGTTAAAACAACCCAATCTCTGGGTTAAGACAACATGGGGCAGCTCACAGCTCCTTCTGAATAAAAATGCCCAAACGGAATGAAGTTGTAATCACTATATTCCAGCAATACACGCGCTCCCACCAGTCCTTACCACAGACCTTCATCCACACACTCCTGCTCGCCGGAGGAGGATACCGCTAGTGTTGAGACGCTCCTGATGATGCGTTCACACCCGACGCGAATGAAGCGCGACTGATCTGCATGTTTAGTCAACGCAAAGACGCGGATAGACATTCTGCGGCGCGGATTGAGCGTTTGACGCGTGATTCGTGCAAATTCCGTTTACGTCATTACGTCAATAACAGGACAAATTAATACAAAGAGACATAACTACTTGTATAGGTAGTCTATTTAAGTTTAAACATATTTGACAACGTATGACCTACACAAACAAGTAAATCAACTAACCATTCTCTCTCTCTCTCTCTCTCTCTCTCTCTCTCTCTCTCTCACATTTTGAGAGCTGATCAAGTGTTTTGTGCAAGCAATTTAAGGTCTTAAATATGAATGGCAGTTTTACAGCGTATTGAGCGCTCCGAGCGAGCTGTGCTGTGGTAAACATGGAACTTTTCCTTGACATGAAACGGTAAATAATCAAACCAGTGGAAGCAGTGCATTATCCTTTATCAATGCAACATCTCTTCAGTCAGTTCCTCGGCTCCATTGCTCGACAGAACTCCTGAAGCTGCCCCGTCCAGCACACTGATCGCTCTCATGCCCTTACAGATGAACGAGATTCATTTCCCCGTTATGGCCTCTTGTCGTGTTGAGCTTGTGGCGGGCGATGCAAAGTAAGAGTGGTCCAGTTTGCACATACAAATGAGTTGCTTATATTTACAAAATGAGCCTACAAAAGCATAAACAAGCTCGTTTAATAAAGAAAAGCTCAACAAAAGTGTTTAGTGAACTTAGGAAACATTTAAGAGATCATAAATGTAGTTGTATAAGTTAATGTTACATTAATACATACATTTTGTTCTCATGTCACAAGTAATATCAAGGTTTATTTTGATCTGTTGTGCAGGATTCTTCTGTAGTGTGGTTTACGGTGAAGTGTACTAAAATAAATATCGTCTTATTTTGAAGAAGCCTCTTCTTCTCGACGCTTTTTCCTGATAGAACAATTACTCCGAGTCGCCCTCTGTCGCTTCAAAGAACAGCACAACGGCGAGTATAAACTAAACTCCTCGTCCGTTTGGGGAGGAGCGCGCGCAATCAGACAGGCCAAAGTATAAACACGGCTACCGCAGGCGGGGTTTTTTTTCCACTTTTTTTTATTTTTATTAGAATATTAATTTTCACCTTTGAAATTCGTTTTTTAAATGTCTTTAAAATTTGACAAAAGTGCCACCATAGTGTTGGATAGAAGTCTCATTGTGTGTGTGTGTGTGTGTGTGTGTGTGTGTGTGTGTGTGTACAGGAGGCCCAGGATATCCTGCTCCCTACAGTCAGGCTGCGTTTGACGGTGGGCAGGCCGCATACCCCATCCAGCCACCGCTCCAGCCGGGCTTCACTCACCCACCCCCACCCGCAAACTACAGCTCCACCCAACCGGCCTACAACCCCGCCTATGTGGACCCGCCGAAGCCCGTCTACTGAAGCACACACACTCCTGCTCCGCCACTGTGGACGGCGTGCTCCAATCCTCGGGAATCACATGATTGGTGTTAGTCATGATAGCTTTAAAGTCCGCATTGTTTTCATTTTATATACCGTAATATATGTTTTATCTCCTTTGACTCCAAGCCATATTTTTGTAGTTTTGTTTGTTTGTGCAAAAGGGAATATCTTTGAGAAGATGGGGGTGTTTGCGCCAGACACTGACACTTTATCAGCGAGGTGTGTGTGTGTTCAGGTGAAGCGTCTGAATGTTTGAGTGTGTTCTCATGCACACACACAGAATATGCCTTATTTATGCAGCACATTACACGGGGACACTTTAACTGCAGCATTCGCACCGGGGGTTCGGATCGACTTTGGGTTTGGGATGTTGCGGTGATTCTGCGTTTGTGAAGGAGACATTTCCCTCCATCTCTCCTGAGGCTCTGAAGAGCGTTTGAACATCAGTGTCTCTAATCCAGAATAACG
Source organism: Romanogobio albipinnatus (assembly GCA_023566225.1). Classification (NCBI taxonomy): domain Eukaryota; kingdom Metazoa; phylum Chordata; class Actinopteri; order Cypriniformes; family Gobionidae; genus Romanogobio; species Romanogobio albipinnatus. Next base: position 680,488 of record CM042263.1, read on the forward strand.
GGAAACTCATTTCCAAACAATAGAAGGAGAGCGAGGATGAAACTAAGATGGCGTTTGACTGCTTGGTCTGTTCATCTGAAACTGAAGATCGCTCGTACTCCACTGATTCCTGTTGGGTGTGTCGGGTCATATTTGTGGGTCGTGTTTGTTCATGGTTTATTAATAATTTAATCAGAGTGTTATGTTCAAATCTTTATACTCAAACATCTCCATGTTTGCAACTGCAAATAAAAAGAAACTGCTGGAATCAAAGTCACATTCTCTGCCTATCATTTCAGTCAGATTTACCGTCCACGTACTCAGGGGACGCTAAACGATGGACAGGAAATGAGCTCACTTATGTTGTGGACTAATGCCACTGTACACACTGGTTGTGATGGGAACGGACACCTTTCCATGTCCCATATAGCATCTGAAATACTTCTGTCACACTGTTAGCGTACACTTATTAACCCTCTGGGGTTCTTCATTTATGGGTCACACTCAGGACCTTCGGGTCCAAAATGACCCCCATAGGAAATTAATGGGAAATTGGCAAAAATATTTTGTTTTTGTTTTTTTGTGCGTACAATCTACAAATCAGCCAGGATGCAGAAAAAAGGGACTCAACAGTGAAGGGGTGAATCTCTAAAACATCAAGAGTGCAAAACAGACAAATACACACACGCACACACAACTGAACGCGTGCCATTCCAAAAGCTTTTTGTGTGTGTGTGTGTGTGTGTTTTACATCCTTCAGTTTTCCAGCCTCTTTTGCACATGTGAACCCTCTCCAGCAATGACTGAATGATTTGAAGATCCATCTTTTCACACTGAGGACGATTGAGGGACTCAAACACAACTATTATAAAAGGTTCACACATTCACTGAAGCTCCAGAAGGAAACACGACGCATTTAAAACTTATTGAATTTGAAAATCAAGGTAAATTGTACTTAATTTGTCTTCCGGGAAACATGCAAGCCTCTTCTGTTGCTTCTGAAGGGCAGAACTAAATGAAAAAAAATTATATTTAAACAAAATAAGAAAAATTTGGACATCTTCATCCTGTTCAAAAGTTTTGACCCCCCCAGCTCTGAATGCGTCGTGTTTCCTTCTGGAGCTTCAGTGAATGTGTGAACCTTTTATAATAGTTGTGTTTGAGTCCTTCAATCGTCCTCAGTGTGAAAAGATGGATCTTCAAATCATTCAGTCACTGCTGGAGAGGGTTCACATGTGAGAGAGAGGCTGGAAAACTGAAGAATGTGCAGGACCTGGAGGATTTACTGAAGAACATTGGGCAGTTTAACTGCTCAGGACAAACAAGAGACTCGTGAACAACCATCACAAAACACACACACACAGGCGTGGATCATCAGAGAACGACACACACACATACACAGGCTGAGGGGAAAATGCAGTTTGACGCATGAACAGTAGAGGGCGCAGCTCTGGATAATGGGAGAATAGGACGCAGGAGAAAAGTTTTACCAATAAAAGCAAAAAATCTAGTAATTTTCATCATCAAAGGTCAGCAGCAAGACATTGTTAAATTAAATATAAAGGTAGATTATGCATAAAAACAGCCCGATTTAAACCTGACCATTTTTTAATGCGTGTGCGTTCTGACGAGAGCGAGCCTGTGATGAGCGAAGCGGAGCGGTGTGGCGGACGCTCAGCTCAATAATCAAACCCTCACCGGTCAAACAACGCTCACTCAAATCCCGCACACACATGACATTTATCTGTGCTGTAGCCGAATATACTTGTTGTAGCCATTAAACAATGCATTTTTAGTTTAAATATAATAATGTTATTTTTAAATTTCATCTCGGCTATATTGATTATAAAAAATACAAAGATGCGCAATATGTCGGAAGATAGAAGGTCAGAGATGATTTTGAGCACTTCATTGAGTTTTGTTTTGTAGAAAGCCTTTCTTTAAAGTCAATTTGGTTTTGTATCTTAATTTTAATCAATGTTTCATCAGCCAATCGCCTGGATTTAATAAATAAGCAGTGAATATAGCAGACAATAATCGTGACAATCGCCGGCGCAATCTTGAACACGTCTCATAAATAAACCCAAACTCAGCCTCACACACGAGCAATATGAGTAGAGAAAGCTTGAAGTGTCCACTTTTAAACTAAACAATTCCAAACGAAAAGAAATATTGAAGCGAAGCGTCATGATGGCGTCTCAGAGCGGTTCTGTTCAGAACGCTGCGCTTCATCACCGCATGTGCTGCGAGTTTAACACACATCTCTAATCCTGACTTGTGCAACTTTATACACATTAGTTTCTTACTTTGCTAAATATATATATATATTATTTCTGATTATGGCATAGCTTTCTGCCCACCCAATAAGGCTAATAAAGTAATGATTAAAAAACACAAAGGCTTGATCAAGGGCCGGCCCGAGGATAGTGGCGGGAAAAATCGTCCCGCGGGTCAGGTCGAGTCAGGTTCGGGCTCGGGCAGAGAATCGAAACTCTAATGCGGATGGGCCTGTGTATTGAAGCGTGTGTGTGTCTGGTTGTCAAGAATGGAAAACAAATGGTTTATTCAAATTCTGAAAGGCCTATTCTAAAGAACCGCATAGACAGTGAGCAGAGCGTTCCTTTATAATCGCTAAACGCTGTCACTCATCCACTGAACGTGATCGCACACACTCCGTTATATTAATCAGTGAAGCGACGACACACTGAAGCTCTTATTTACATAACGTCCACGCTTCGAGAGGAAAAGCGCACGTGCAGAACTCCAACACTCGAGCGGTGAGTGGATTCAACACCTGTGATTGGCCGTTGCGTTCAAGACACCAACAAACATGTCTGTGATTGGCTAAATTACTCACTGAAGCAAAAACACGCTGGAAATGTAATCATTTGAAGAGCGCAAATACAGACACGCTCAACTCTTTTCAGTAATAATTTGCTTTGAGATTGAACACTGGTCTGGGAGTCTGCTCTGAAGTTTCTGCTGCACAAGAGGCGTGATCAACGGGCATCGCTCAAATGACTGAACGCAATTGGATAGTCCTTCAACCAATCAGACCAACGATCCATCGCTTCTCTATCCGTCATCGTGTTAAACCCGCCAATAGCGCATCAGGTGGATAAGCCGGTTTGTGATTGGTTCCTGCCAAAGTGTAACAGAAGCAGGACAGAAGCCATTTTGTGTACGAGTCATCAGCTGTGGTGTAGCTTACCTCAGAGGCTGTATATCGGTGTGTTTGTACTTTCTTCCTGTCGTAAATTTAAGGATTATATACAAATACACCAGAGATTATCATTTTAACTCAAATCCATATATCAGCCGTGTAATAAATGAGAATGCGAGCTGGTCAATAACTCAAACGGGTTCTGTGAAACCAGCCGAATCGCTTCTGCTCCTGCTCTCTGGTTAAATCCAGAGCTCTTTACTGAAGATGAGCATAACCATGTCCATTACATATGCAGATTGACATCGAATTTGAGCCTTTTTTCCTTTTCTTACTAACACTCACACATTAAAATAGTATAAAACAGCAATTATCCATATAAATATAGCTGTAAGCAGCAATACCGGGGCCAAGCGCGACAGAAGCAAGCAAGGAAGCAGCAGCAGATCAACTGAACAAGTGAGGGAAGCAAAAGTGTTAAACCCCCACATTAAAGCATTGAGTTGTATAGAGCCAATGCCATGTTTTGTTCTATTATAGCGCCACCAAGAGGCTCAATCCCACCATTTTTTATGTCTCCTCGGAGTGAGCCCATACATGTGTGTGTCAATTTTATAATAAAAATATCTCCTTTTGTTTTGGAGTATAGACATTTATATGAAAAAACACGAAAAAATGACTGACACCTGACTTTGATTGGATGTTACTCCCTTACTATCAATATTTTGACATTAGGGCATTAGCGTTTAGCTATCGACCTATGCTTCTGAACTTCTGACGCTGGTTTCGTCTCGATCGCACCAGCGGTTTTGAAGATATCAGCTAACGGTTTTCTTGAGAAGCACTTGTGCTCCTAATAAAAAACACATGTAGGAGCACTTTCTGATCAATGACACACACTCCAGTTATAACTTTCCCATTACAGGACGATCTGTCCCTTTAAATTAAAGTCCAGGGGCATTTTCACCATTATAAGAGCAATCCTATTAAATGTGTGCATCATCTTTTGTCAATTTCTTCAATTAAAATAGAAACATTGTTTTTAAAATGTTAAGATCTATTTAAATCAGCATCAAAAAGATCAATCTTTGCACTGTAGAAGTGGCACAGCAGCTCTATCTGAAGTGCTGTTTAATGCAGCTCATGGGTAAATCATGTTGAATGAATGTTTTAAATATAAGTTTTTGATTTTAGAAATAGGCTATGTACAAGTTAAACTTTTAAAGTTTGATATTTTAAATAAAAAGTCCATGCAAAGTATAAATATGGACAAATGCCAATCAATCCCGTCTCATACATTGGACACGCCCCCTTGGGCCACCAGCATAGAGACTGCTCCAGTCTATTATCCATCCACTGCTCTTTTCACTTTTGATGAAGTAGACAAAGTTGTGTCCCACCTGCCAAGTAACAAAGCCTGTGGATATGATGGGGTAAAATATGAGACCCTGAAAGCCACAAAATCCTGGTCTACCCATATACTCACATGTATATTTAACACCTGTTTGATTAATGGGGAAGTACCAGACTCATGGAAGGGGGCCCTTGTCTATAGAATTCCAAAGAAAGACAATATCCCAAGTGATCCATCTACATGGAGAGACATATCTCTTCTTCCCACTGTCTACAATCCTCCCATGGCTTGTGGATGCAGGCATTCTTTCACCCAAACAGAAAGCCTACACAGACAGACAGGGTATGAACGAACATGTGTTTTGCCTGAAAACTGGAATTGACGATTTTAAACATGAATCATGTAAATTCTATACTGTGTTCTTGGACTTTAGAGATGCCTTTGGGACATTATCTCACAAATTGTTGCTTAACGCATTAGAGGAGATCCATCTACCTCAGCCCTTTGTGGACCTCATAACGGATGTGTACAGGGGATCTTTTCTAGTTTCTGTTATCTGTGGTAAACAACTCACAGAGCCTATAACTCTCAAAGTGGGGATTAAAACAGGCTGCCCCTGGAGTGCTGTCAACTTCATCCTGGCCATCAACCAGTGGATGAGATGGATCTGCCAGTGCACACCACCACATACTAGATCCCCAAACCCTGTCCAGGGGTACGCTGATGATGTCCAGGTGTCCTCCAGGGACGAGAACACCATTCAAAACATGCTGACCAGAACGGATGAATTCTTACAGTGGTCTAAGCTGGAGGTGAAACACACCAAATGTGCTGTATTTTACGAGCGGCGAAGTGGTGGAAACCGCTGGTACAAAGCTAAATCTGACAAACCCCCCTCCTTTACAATAATGGGCCAGCCTATCAGGGTCTACTCTCGTCATGAAACATACACCTTTCTTGGCCATAGATTCAACATTGCAGGTGAGTGGGGTGAACAGGTGCAGGAGTTATCCTGTGCCTTTAAGAACAGGATCGATCTGATCGACTCCTCCCCCCTACCTGTAGTCATGAAGCTGGAGGCCATTAGAGAATGGGCTCTGGCAAAGATACAACATCTCTTTGCAAACATTCACATCCCAAAGTTATAAGCATTTCGGGGAAAAACCCACTAGGTGGCGCTGTTTCGAAACTTCTCAGGCTCCTTCAGGGCATTGTGTTAATGACCCATATCTCCGTTCATGAGTTCATAAAATACAGCATTTTAACACATAATTCAAAATGGCCGACAGCCAAAATGGCCGATATGGTAAAACTGGATATCAGACGACTCAGCTTATGCTTTTTGGACAAACGGTTCAGAAGTTATAAGCAAAAATAGCATTTTTTCAGTAGGTGGCGCTGTGCTGAAACGCTGCATGTTGCCTCAGGTCATGCTTGTGATGACATGTACAAAGTTTGGTCTGAATACGATAAAGCGTTGTGGAGATATAGCCTTAAGTGTGTTTTCGCAACCGCTACGTAAAATTCGTTCACGCGTTTATCGAAAACGATTTGATGAATCGACTTGAATTCCATAATGTATTGTTGGCCCCGCCTGAAGATGATCTGGTTCAATTTTCGTGCAAATCGTACGAATCGTCTAGGACGAGTTTGCAAAAGCAGGTTTTTTGGAAAATTTGCATGACAGAGAATTATGTCTCTATCCCTTAGGGTTCAAAAGTTATTAGCATGAGTGAAACTTTGGACAGGTGGTGGCGCTAGAGGGATTGAGGTAGAGACTCCAGATTTGGTGTGGTGACAGTTGGGCCAGTCCTCTATCAGTGTGCCAAATGTCATGAAGCTCATCTCTATGATCATAAACACGACTCTATAAATGATGTGTTGGTTGATGTTCACAAAAACTGTGATGGATGAAGAATTAAAGCACCTCATGTGATTTAGAATTAATTCTTTAATCCAGGTCATCAGTGCTCATGACAGAGAGCGAGAACACGAGACAAACACACAACGCTGAACAACTGGATCCTCACGAGCCCGTCTCCATCTCCACGTCCTCCGCTTCAGATCGGCAGATCTCCTCCAGAGCCAGCTCTGCAGGGAAACAACAGAAGCATTAACCGCACAAGCTAATGCTAACACACACATCTTCAACAATGCTCCTCCTTTAGGGGTCACACTCGGCTTCAAGTGGCCGAAGTGTGTAAGCAGTGTTGGGGAAGCTACTCTGAGACAGTTTAAAAAGCTACTTATACATCACTGTAGTTCAACTACAGTCAAGCTGCCCTTCTGAAGAAGCAGTGACACACTACACGTTACTGCCAAAGTGTAGCTAGCTACATCAAAACTACTTTAAAAGTTTATTTTTTTTACATTTAAACGGCATATTTACAAATAACTGAAGTCGTTAATAAAGAATGTTTTAAGTTAAATGTTTGAGGTGTAAAACAACACAATGCAATACAATTATGATAAGAGTTAAGTTTGATTTTGTAAGATAAACTATCCAAATATACAACACTCAAATGTGTGTGTGTGTGTGTGTTTACATGAGTGAGTGTGTGTGTGTGTGTGTGTGAGAGTGTGTGTGTTTACATGAGTGTGTGTGTGTGTGTGTGTGTGAGAGTGTGTGTGTTTACATGAGTGTGTGTGTGAGAATGTGTGTGTTTACATGAGTGTGTGTGTGTGTGTGTGTGTGTGTGTGTGTGTGTGTGTGTGTGTGAGAGAGTGTGTGTGTTTACATGAGTGTGTGTGTGTGAGTGTGTTTACATGAGTGTGTGTGGGCATGTTTTTGTGAAATATCAGGACACAAATGTGTATAATGACATAGGTATTACAAAAAGAGGGTAAATATGAGGACGTTCCCCATGTCCTCACTTTTCAAAATGCTTATAAATCACAGAATGAGGTTTTTTTTCACAGAAAGTAAACTGTGCAGTCTCCTGTGAGGGTTAAGTTTAGGGATAGGGGCAGTGTGTGTGTGTGTGTGTGTGTGTGTGTGTGTGTGTGTGTGTGTGTGTGTGTGTGTGTGAGTGTGAGTGTGAGCGTGAGTGTGAGTGTGAGCGTGAGTGTGAGCGTGTGTGTGTGTGTGTGATGGGTAGGTTTAGGGGCAGGGGCAGTGTGTGTGTGTGTGTGTGTGTGTGTGTGTGTGTGTGTGTGATGGGTAGGTTTAGGGGCAGGGGCAGTGTGTGTGTGTGTGTGTGTGTGTGATGGGTAGGTTTAGGGGCAGGGGCAGTGTGTGTGTGTGTGTGTGTGTGTGATGGGTAGGTTTAGGGGCAGGGGCAGTGTGTGTGTGTGTGTGTGTGTGTGTGTGTGATGGGTAGGTTTAGGGGCAGGGGCAGTGTGTGTGTGTGTGTGTGATGGGTAGGTTTAGGGGCAGGGGCAGTGTGTGTGTGTGTGTGTGTGTGTGTGTGTGTGTGTGTGAGTGTGAGTGTGAGTGTGAGTGTGTGTGTGTGTGAGTGTGAGTGTGTGTGTGTGTGTGTGTGAGTGTGTGTGTGTGTTTACTGTACACCTCTTCATTGCTGTTCTCGGTTGTTCGGCTGATTTGTATCACCAAAAGTTTCCCTGAGTTTTTGTATTTTTGTGTATTTCTCATTCATTTCCTGTGTCGGCCATCTTGGACTGAACGCACCTTCACTCTCGGACAGATCTGGGACCAGCCGGAACGCGTCTCTGATGGCGGGGATGACCTGATCGTACATGTGCAGGACGTCCAGGCAGTGCTCGGAGAAGGACGGGTCCCTCAGCAGCAGCCAGTGCAGTAGCAGCAGCGCTTCCCTCAGCGCCTGCAGTCCTGGGCCCCGGGTCCTCAGCGCTGGACTGCCCCGGCCTTTGGTGTCCAGCCACTGCCTGTGCAGAACCACGACCACCGTCCGCACCACCTGAGCACAGGACACGAGAGGTCAGCGCCAGACTCCAGAACAGCCCTCATGTCCATTGAGCTGTAGACCAACAGATGTGGTGTGTGTGTGTGTGTGTGTGTGTGAGAATCAAACCTCATTAATACACTGGCAGGCGGAGTCACAAAAAGCGGCCCATGTTTCGGCCTTCAGTGTGAAGAGTTTGGTTAAAAACCGGATGACCTGTTGACAGAGGAATGATTCATTAAAGGCTGATCTCGCCTCATCTCATCCCAGATGCTCATGTGTTTCTCTCTTCAGTTTTTTGAGGATCACTCCAGGATTGTTCTGCTCATAATGGACTTCAATGGGAACCAACGGCTGAAGGTCCAGATCACTGCAGTTTCAGAGGAAGGGCTTCAGAGGCTCTGACCAATCCCAGACGAGGAATAGAGTCTGATCTAGACAAACCATCGCCACATTTACAACACACACACACATTTACACACTTTAACCTCTAATGCTCATCTTGAGCTGCTCTGAGACACACCACGGATTGAGCAATCACACCAGAAAGGTCACATGATGTAGGCGGAAGTACCGCCCCCGTGTTTACAAAGCGCTCGTGTGAAGACTAACACACACATCCTTTAGCAGAAACACTCCATCTCCAGCTTCATCATCGTCCCACATCGCCGTTCAACCTTTTTCGGCTAAAGGATGTGTGTGTTAGTGTGTGTGGTACTTCCGCCTACATTCTGGCGTGATTGCTCAATCCGTGGTGTGTCTCAGAGCAGCTCCAGATGAGCATTAGAGGTTAAAGTGTGTAAATGTGTGTGTGTGTTGTAAATGTGGCGCTGGTTTGTCTAGATCAGACTCTATTCCTCTGGGATCGGTCAGAGCCTCTGAAGCCCTTCCTCTGAAACTGCAGTGATCTGGACCTTCAGCCGTTGGTTCCCATTGAAGTCCATTATGAGCAGAACAATCCTGGAGTGATCCTCAAAAAACTGAAGAGAGAAACACATGAGCATCTGGGATGAGATGAGGCGAGGAATCATCAGATGTTCATTTTGACGAATGAAGATAATCCACCTCAAGCTCAAACCGACTCCACGCATCTCCTGAGGTGGATTTATCCGGTCTAGAGGTGATGTACTGGAATATTTTGAGGAAAGGGCATGGACCTGCGGGAAGAGGGAGGCGTGTGAGTGTTAACTCAACAAAAGGACTCTTAAAGCAACGCTAAAGACACTCACATTCGTGCGAGCAGAGTTTAGTGGCCGTCTCTGCATTATAGATGAGAAGGGTCAGTAATCTCACAGACAGACGGACGGTCCTGAGGGACGTCTCAGGGGTCAGGCATCTGGACAACACCGGACTCCACATGACAACCTGGAGTCTACAGTGGAGAAACCACAACAGTTTAATCGGTAAATTAAAAAATATATGAGAAGCAAATGCATGGCAAGCGGTAGACCTCAAGAGCTGGTTCTCCTGTGCGTTCTCCGCCAGCTTCCCGAGAGTCTTCAGACTCGTGTTGACCAGCGCCTCCCTCTGGACCGCGGCGGACAGGAAGGCCGGATCGGCCAGCTGCAGGAGCCGGCTGAGGAGATCTCCGTCCGGATGGCACAGCACCAGCCCCAGCGCCTCCCTGCTGTAGCACACGGTGTGATAGAGAGCCGTCATGGCCGCCAGGGCGAACTCCTCCTGCCCGCTGAGGGACTCCTCCACACTCGAGGCCAGGCTGCAGTCGGACGATCCGGACCGGGAGCTTCCCTGGAGCGAGGCTTTGGCACAGCTCTCCACGGACTCCAGCGACTGGCAGAACGTGCTGATGTGGAAGGACAGCAGCGGGAGGAAGTGCCCCGCGGCCGGGCAGCTGTGCAGGTGTGGCACACCTGTGGAGGGCAGGAGGGTCAGGGCGGTCAGAGCGGACATGGCCAGACTCTGCAGCTGCTGGAATCCAGCCGGAGGACGAGGAAGCCATCGGGACTCTGTGGAGGACGCCAATGAGCCCCTGAAATAAAGGAAAACAATTCAAGTCCAGACTTTCCATACGGATGCAATAAAAGTTTTCCAGGCTTCAGATTTTCCTACTTTCAAAAATTAATAGTTTAATAATATTAATAATACATTATTCAAGCATAATTCATTTGATAAAAAAATAGAACAAATCATATTTTAAGAACTACGTTTTAATATACAAAAAGCAAATGTCATGTTGTTAGTAGTATTAATATTCATATTTACATCAATGATAATTGTTATTAACACAATATTCTATAATGTTTACTTTAATAATGAACAATAAAATACAACATTATAATAATGAAGTTTTTAAAATGCTAAAAAAAAACATGTCGGTGCAAAAATGAACACTATTAGCAATAATGATAATAATTTGTAATATTTAATTTAATAAAAAAACATTTTAATGTTTTAAATACTAAATTGTCATTATTATTAATGATACGAATAATCATTACACAATATTCTGTATTCTATATATTATTACATTAATCTATAACATTTTATTTAATAATAATAATAATAATAATAATATACAACAAATGATACTGTTTTAATAATAATGCATGCCATGATGTAAAAATTAATACTACCTACAACAATAATAATAATAATTGTTATTAACACAATATTCTGTATTCTATATATTATTTTTATTAATATATTAAACTATGATGTTTGATTTAACGACAGTAATAATATACAACAAATTATAACTGTTTTAATAATAATAATAATAATAATAATAATAATAATAATAATGTATGCCATAATGTAAAAATTAATACTACCTACAACAATAATAATAATAATTGTTATGAAGACAATATTCTATAATATTTAGTTTAATAATAAACTACAACGAATCATATTTTAGTAGAATGTGGTATGAATGTGAAGTGTTTATGAAGCGTAAATATCTCTGATCATGTGACTTAGAAAAGTATATTTGATGATGACTAAAGTTCCATTGGAAATGTCCATTCCTTCTGATTCATGTTGTGAACGTGGGCCAATGGTTCCCCAAAACAAGCAAAGCCGATGTTTACAGTATATTTGAGGACACAATGGGATGCCCCTCCCAGTGGGCGGAGCCTGCTGACACTCACGGGCTGATGAAGCCGTTCTGTGATAGGGCGTTGGGTAGAGCGGCTGGACTGATGGACAGCAGGTGACACAGACCCAGAGTGCTCGGATCCAGCGGCTGCTGCAGCAGCAGGTTCAGCAACACACAGCCTGCAGGATCACACACACACACACACTCAGAGAAACCCACTGCACACACACACACACACACACACACACAGCAGGGATCTGCTCAGCTGTTACCTTCCTGCTGATGGTCAGATGTGAGGCTTCGGTCTGGCCCTCCCGTGAGGAAACGCTGCGACTGCGCTGGTCTCCCATCTGATAAGAGTTAGAAAGCGTGATGTTCGGATCGACCCACAATGCAACGGGCTCAGGAGCATACACACAGAAGGAAGTGACCCACCCGCTAATAAAGGGCCTTTCTGGAGAGGAGACGTGTTCTTGGAGAGCTCGGCGGAGAAGCTTCCCTTCGTCATGAACGCTCGACTCACAGGAGACCGAACACTGTCCACACACACACACACACACACACACACACACACACACACACACACACTAGAGTCACATTCTAGAGGAACACGCCACTATTTTTCAAAAGTTCCTTTAAGAAATAACAAATGTCTTTATTTATATTAATTATAATAATAATAACAATGATCACTAATATTAATAATAAATAAGTAATATCATATTAAACAGTAATACTTATAATAACAATAATCATTATTATTAAAAAAGATACTTTATGTTATTATATTTCATTGTATTGTTTAATACTTAAAAAATGCTAAAAAAACATGTCATGTTGAAAAAATATATACTATTAGCAATAATAATAACTTGTAATATTTAATTTAGTAAAAAAATAATATAAATAATATTATTAGTAATGATATGAATAATCATTACACAATATTCTGTATTCTATATATTATTTTATTAATATATTAAACTATAACTTAATTTTAAATTAATTTTAAAAATTAAACTATAAATAATTGTATTTAACGGTAGTAATAATACACAACAAATGATACTGTTTTATTAATAATAATAATGTGGTATAAATATGCATGCCATGATGTAAAGATTAATACTACCTACAACAATAATAATAATAATAATAATAATAATAATCCTTTAAGTAATAACACATCTTTATTTATATTAATTATAATAATAACAATGATCACTAATATTAATAATAAATAAGTAATAATATTAAACAGTAATACTTATAATAACAATAATCATTATTATTAAAAAGATACTTTATGTTATATTATTTCATTGTATTGTTTAATACTAATACTACTAATAACACATTAAAAACAACAATTACTTAATTATTATTAATAAAGTATTACTATTACATATTCTTATAATAATGACAGTAAATAACATTTTTAAAAATACTATAATTTACATAATTATAACAATATTAAACACAATATAATAAGTATTACTATAACCTATTTTTATTATTATTAAAATAGAACAACAATATAATAATAATAATAATAATAATAATTATATATTATTTAATAGTACTACTACTAATTTGTATTATTAAAAACATCAACATTAATAATATAATTATTATTTACAAACAACAATAAATTATTACAATAGCTTGTTTTTAATGATAATAATAAATTCAACAATCATTTATTCAATATATGTATATTAATGTATAATTATTTTCTTATTATTGAAATGTTTAGCCAGTTTTAATGGTAACACACATGAACTATAGCATTTATCATGTTTATTAATATTAATCTTAATGTTTACGGACACAGTCTCAACCACTTCAGCATATTAAGAGTTTAGAGAATGAGGCATAAGTGAATTTAAATAAGATCAATAAGATCTCACATTAATGCATTCACACAAACTACAGATGAACAATATTATTTACAGCAGTTATTGAGCTTTGTTAATGTTAGTAAATAAAAACTTGTATTAATATGAACAGATCCGACTCTTGATCTTAACCCCTTCAGCTCTGCTCCTGCGGACACACCGGCGGGTCCAATATTGCATCATAATCATAATCATAATCATATCTATAAGTTGTGCAGCACAAAACTAGACACATATGGGATCGTTTGAAAGCTTCGACCCGCAGCTCTTTCACTTTTGCATTCGTTACAGTGAAGAAGATAATAAGGTCCCCCCCCCCCCCCCCATTAATAATATTACATTTCATATTTATATTACACAACCTCACCAAAAATAGACAAGTCATACATCTCTCACTCTCAAACACACACTCTCACAAACACACACTCTCAAACACACACACACACTCTCACAAACACACTCTCACAAACACACACTCACAAACACACACTCACAAACACACACTCACAAACACACACTCTCAAACACACACTCTCACAAACACACACTCTCAAACACACACACACACACTCTCACAAACACACTCTCACAAACACACTCTCACAAACACACACTCACAAACACACACTCACAAACACACACTCACAAACACACACTCACAAACACACACTCACAAACACACACTCACACTCTCACACACACACACACACTCACACTCACAAACACACTCTCACAAACACACACTCTCAAACACACTCACACTCTCACAAACACACTCTCACAAACACACACTCACAAACACACACTCACACTCTCACACTCTCACACACACACTCACGCTCACACACACACTCTCACAAACACACACTCACACTCTCACAAACACACTCTCACAAACACACACTCACACTCTCACAAACACACTCTCACACTCTCACAAACACACACTCACACTCTCACAAACACACTCTCACACTCTCACAAACACACACTCACACTCTCACAAACACACTCTCACAAACACACACTCACACTCTCTCACACACACTCACAAACACACTCTCAAACACACACTCACACTCTCACACACACACTCACACTCTCACACACACACTCACACTCACAAACACACTCTCTCACACTCTCACACACACACTCACAAACACACTCTCAAACACACACTCACACTCTCACAAACACACTCTCTCACACTCTCACACACACTCACACTCTCTCACTCTCACAAACACACTCTCACAAGCACACTCACACTCTCTCACTCTCACAAACACACACTCTCAAACACACACTCACACTCTCACAAACACACTCTCACTCACACACTCACACTCTCACAAACACACTCTCACTCACACACTCACAATCTCTCACAAACACACACTCTCAAACACACACTCACACTCTCTCTCTCTCACAAACACACTCACACTCTCTCACTCTCACAAACACACTCACAATCTCTCACAAACACACACTCTCAAACACACACTCACACTCTCTCTCTCTCACAAACACACACTCTCAAACACACACTCACACTCTCACTCACACACTCTCACACTCTCACTCTCACACACACTCACACTCACACACTCTCACTCACACACTCTCACTCACACACTCTCACTCACACACTCTCACTCTCACACACACTCTCACTCACACACTCTCACTCACACACTCTCACTCACACACTCACACTCACACACTCTCACTCACACACTCTCACTCTCACTCACACACTCTCCCTCACACACTCTCACTCTCACTCACACACTCTCACTCACACACTCTCACTCTCACTCACACACTCTCACTCACACACTCACACTCTCACAAACACACTCTCACAAACACACACTCACACTCTCTCACAAACACACTCTCACAAACACACACTCTCTCACTCTCACAAACACACACTCTCAAACACACACTCACACTCTCTCACTCTCACAAACACACACTCTCAAACACACACTCACACTCTCACTCACACACTCTCACAAACACACACTCTCAAACACACACTCACACTCTCACTCACACTCTCTCACTCACACACACTCTCACTCACACTCACACACTCACACACTCTCACTCTCACAAACACACTCTCACAAACACACTCTCTCAGACACACACTCTCAAACACACACTCACACTCTCTCACTCTCACAAACACACACTCTCAAACACACACTCACACTCTCTCACTCTCACAAACACACACTCTCAAACACACACTCACACTCTCAAACACACACTCTCACACACACACACTCTCACACACACTCACTCTCACTCACACACTCTCACTCACACACTCTCACTCACACACTCTCACTCACACACTCTCACTCACACACTCTCACTCACACACTCTCACTCACACACTCTCACTCACACACTCTCACACACACACTCTCACACACACACTCTCACACACACACTCACACACTCTCACTCACACACTCTCACTCACACACTCTCACTCACACTCACACACTCTCACTCACACACTCTCACTCACACACTCTCACTCACACACTCTCACTCACACACTCTCACTCACACACTCTCTCACACTCTCACTCACACACTCTCACTCACACACTCTCACTCACACACTCTCACTCACACACTCTCACTCACACACTCTCACTCACACACTCTCACACTCTCACTCACACACTCTCACTCACACACTCTCACTCACACACTCTCACTCACACACTCACTCACTCACACACTCTCACTCACACACTCTCACTCACACACTCTCACTCACACACTCTCACTCACACACTCTCTCTCTCACACTCACTCACTCACACACTCTCACACTCTCACTCACACACTCTCACTCACACACTCTCACACTCACTCACTCACACACTCTCACACACACACTCTCACTCACACACTCTCACTCACACACTCTCACTCACACACTCTCACTCACACACTCTCACTCACACACTCTCACTCACACACTCTCACTCACACACTCTCACTCACACACTCTCACTCACACACTCTCACTCTCTCACACTCACTCACTCTCTCACACTCACTCACTCTCTCACACACTCTCTCACTCTCTCACTCTCACTCACACTCTCACACACACAGGTCAGTGTTTACGTGTGTGTGTTGGCGGGCTGCTTTCCTCCTCGCTCCTGGAGCTTGCCCCTCATCTCGTTGATCTCTGCCTCTTTAAAGTGCAGCTCGGACTGCAGGGACTGCACCTGCGGTCAAGCAGACGCTCGGTCAGTTCACATCAACAGCTGAGGGCGGTCAGTGGAGCTCGCCGTACCTTCCTGGCCAGCTCCCTCTCCCGCTCGCCCTGCGCCCGCGCCCGCTCCGCCTCCAGCGCCCGCTGGGTCAGCCGCTGCTGCTCCTGCTCCTGATTGGCCAGCTTCAGGGAGTCCCGCAGGACCCGGATCTCTCCGTTCCTCATCAGGATCTCCTCCTCCACCTCCTTCAGCTGAGTGCACACACACACACACGCACACGACTGGTGTAAGAGCAAATAAAGTGAGCAAACGAACTGCATGCTGGGTAGAAGAACACACCCGTCTCTTGAGGTGCGCCTGCTGCTCCTCTAGCCGCCTGTAGTTCTGATCTTCATCAGCTGCCACACACACACAAACACACAAACACGGGTCAGTCTCTAGATGAACCCAAACATCACATCGACATGTATGTTTATTATAAACGTGTCATACTGACCCATCACATGTGTGCTGTTGCGTGTGCTGTTGTCCCCCAGGGCAAAGGTCATCCGGCTGGACCTCACGGGCTCCTCAGCAGCCCCCGCCCCCCTGGACCCGCTGCTCTGGGCTCCTGTGCCCGCCTGCGATGCCAGGATGTCCATCTGGTCCAGATCCTCCTGAGTGAAGTCGATGTCATCGTCGAACGGGTCGGGTCCGGCTGACCCCAGATCAGCTCTCAGTCTCTTACTCGGGGGGAGGTCCATGACGCTTCTGGGAATCAATTAATATTCATGAGCAATGGAGAGACACACACACACTTACAGACACACACACACACACTCTCTCTCACACTTACAGACACACACACACACTCACTCTCTCTCACAGACTCACACTCAGACAGACACACACACACACACACTCTCTCACAATCTCCCACAGACTCACACTCACAGACAGACACACTCACTCTCTCACACACACACACACACACTTACAGACACACACACACACACACTCCCAGTCTCCCACAGACAGACACACACTCACTCAATCTCTCACACACACACACACACACTTACAGACACACACACACACACACTCCCAGTCTCCCACAGACAGACACACACTCACTCAATCTCTCACACACACTCAATCTCTCACACACACACTCTCACAGTCTCCCACAGACAGACACACACACACTCACTCAATCTCTCACACACACTCAATCTCTCACACACACACTCTCACAGTCTCCCACAGACAGACACACACTCACTCAATCTCTCACACACACACACACACACTTACAGACACACACACACACACACACACTCCCAGTCTCCCACAGACAGACACACACTCACTCAATCTCTCACACACACTCAATCTCTCACACACACACTCTCACAGTCTCCCACAGACAGACACACACACACTCACTCAATCTCTCACACACACACTCTCTCTCACTCACTCACACACACACACAATCACTCAATCTCTCTCTCACACACACACACACACACACACTCAATCTCCCACAGACAGATACACACACACACACACACACTCACTCTCTCTCACACACAATCTCCCACAGACTCACACACACACACAATCTCCCACAGACACACACACACACAATCTCCCACAGACACACACACACAATCTCCCACAGACACACACACACACAATCTCCCACAGACAGACAGATACACACACACACACACACACACACACAATCTCCCACAGACAGACAGATACACACACACACACACACACAATCTCCCACAGACAGACAGATACACACACACACACAATCTCCCACAGACAGACAGATACACACACACACACAATCTCCCACAGACAGACAGATACACACACACACACACAATCTCCCACAGACAGACAGATACACACACACACACACACACACACACACAATCTCCCACAGACAGACAGATACACACACACACAATCTCCCACAGACAGACAGATACACACACACACACACACACACAATCTCCCACAGACAGACAGATACATACACACACACACACACACAATCTCCCACAGACAGACAGATACACACACACACACACACACAATCTCCCACACACTTACAGACACACACTCTCACTCACTCAATCTCTCTCTCTCTCTCTCACTCACACACTCTCACAGACAGATCCCCACTCTCTCTCACACACACACACACACACACACACACACACACACACACACACACACACACACACACACACACACACACACTTTAATGTGGGCGGCAAAACATGTCAGTAGTGTAAACAAAGCACAGTGTGACGTCACTGACGGTCTGAAAGCAGTAAATAATGCAGTATTGTCCGGCAGAGGCGGGAAACAGCGCTGACCCCAGCTGAGGCAGAGCCCGGGGTCATAGAGCTCAGCTTTACCTCAGACTCCTCATTAGCCTGCGACGACCCGTCAAACACACAACATTCCGGAGCGAGCACTAATAACGAGCTACAGCGAGCTATCGACACACACACACAACTACACAAACACAACAATAGCACACACTCGCGAAGCTTTCCTGAGCTCTGCGTCGCACTCGGTGTGGAGGAGGATCCGAAAGCGCACGCCGCAGTAAACCCTCACCTGATTGGCTAAACCGCGGTCGCAGTGTCTGACGGTGCGCTGTGATTGGTCCAGCGAGAGTACTACGGAGACATTCGTGAGACAAGTTCCATCCAAAACATACACAACGTCTAATCCTGACGGTACGTTTGAAAACGTGAATCAAGTTCTCATAATTAAAAGGTGTTTTAACTTCCACATAAGCTGTACTAAATATCCCAAACAACTAATCTTACAAACGCGCCACTTTAATATCACACACACGACGCCGTTAAAACGCGGCGGCACGAACCGTTGCAATAATTATCCGTTTATTTTTACATCGTTTATAAGT
>CM042263.1:707500-792545 GCA_023566225.1 Romanogobio albipinnatus
GTACATTTAAAAGATTAAAAGATCTCACCACATGCTTTCAGACATCATTTGGGTTATTACAATCCTCTCTATATGGCCATTGTTAATATAATCAAGCGTTGGAGATTTGTCCAGCTCCTCTGGGATTGTGGTGTTCAGATCAAGGATATGATCCTGTAAACCGGGAACGGCTTAACCTTTGTCTGATTTCCCAGCTCCTTCTGTGGGATAAATAAACCTCCGGATCACTGGATCAGGAGCTGTAAACTGGTTGGGTTTGTATGACCGATTTCAACACAGGAGTGTGTCCAATCACAGGCCGCACACGACACAGCGATGACCCGCATGTCATCAGGGTGTGTGTGAAGAGGACGCTCCTGGAGGCTCTACTCGCTGTTTACTGACATTCTTTCACGCTCACACACTTCAGTGAGGATTTCTCTCGCCTCGCCTGTGATACATTCTTGGAATTAGAGCTGAGCCACAGCATCTCGTGTGGAAGATCGAAAACGTATTTTAAGGCGTCTCAGTGGCACACTGACATCAGATGTGGCTATATTTCACATCACTTTAACTGCGGACCCTGTGCCTCGTGTGTGTTTCCATCAGAGTCTCTACTTTCTGCAGATGTGCATCACTTTTTACACACATTTACACTAAATTACTCTGGGACCATTTCCGCCTGGATGTGTCCGACCCAAATGTAAAAGCTTCTCACACACACACACACACACACACACACACACACACACACACACACACACACACACACACACACACACACACACACACACACACACACACACACACACACACACACACAACACTGGAGTCATTCTACAGGAAACCCTCTGGAGTTTCATAAAGCACTGCTAAAGTGATGAACATGTGAGTATGTGTTGTCTGAGCTGTAATAACCCCAAATAAGAGACGCTTTTTGATTGTTTGGTTATAAACTCATTGTTGAGAGTGTGTAACTCAGGCCCTGTGAGCTCTAGCACCCTGCAGACAGTTTGGGCTGTAAACACTAGATTACAGAAAACACTGGAGAAAAGAGTTTAATGACACTGGGATATTGCATTTACACCACTGTATATGGGTATGGGGGGGGGGGGGGGGCAATATTTTTTTGGTCGATTAATCTATCGATTATTTTCCCAATTAGTCGGCTGATCAACCAATTATTTTCCGATTAGTCGGCTAATCTAACGATTGTTTTCCAGCTGGTCGGCTAGCCTGGCGCTTATTTTCCAATTAGTCGTCTAACCTAAAAAAAAATCCCGATTCGTTGGCTGATCTAACAATGCTATTATTTTCCCCCCGATTGGTCGGCTAATCTACCGATTACTTTCGCATTCGCCGGCTAGTCTATCGCTTATTTTCCAACTAGTCGGCTAACTTATTTGTTTCCCAGTTAGTCGGCTAATCTAGCGCTTATTATTCCGATTAGTCGTGTAGCCTAACAATTATTTTCCAATTAGTCGGCTAATCTAACGATTATTTTCCGGTTGGGCGGCTAATCTAACGCTTATTTTCCAATTGGCCGGCTAGCCTAATGCTTGTTTCTTGATTAGTCATCTAACTTACCACTTATTTTCCTATTAGTCGTCTATCCTAACAATTATTTTCCGATTAGTCGGCTAATCTAACGATTATTTTTCGTCTAACCGGCTAACCTAACGCTTGTTTTTCAATTGGCCGGCTAGCCTACTGCTTGTTTCTTGATTAGTCATCTAACTTACCACTTATTTCCCGATTAGTCGTCTACCCTACCAATTATTTTCCGATTAGTCGACTAATCTATCGATTATTTTCCCGTTGACCGGCTAGCCTAATGCTTGTTTCTTGATTAGTCGGCTAGCCTAATGCTGCGTTCACACCAAACGCGAATAGAGCGTCAAATTCACGTCTAGTTGGACGCTTGAACATTTTGAATCCACTACAGTGAATTGGCCGTGTGTATAAATCGAGCGTTTGAAGAGAAATAGCCGCGTGTTCAAGGCGCTCCAGGAGAAATGTGTCATAAAACACCACTCTGCCTCTTTTCATTTTCATTAAAAATATATATTAAACATTAATAACCACACACATGTGGTCCTGGCAACTCCTACATTATCTTCACTGCATGTGTATTTAAATATCCTAAAATATAAAGTGATGAAACTTCTCTGCACAAAGAGCACCACTCACGCGAATGAGGAGGAATCGCATCCATCGCGCCGCAGGACCTCCAGACGCACGTCAACGTGTCTTTACATTGACTTAACATTGAAATCACTCGCTCCAGACGCTCTATTCGCGTTTGGTGTGAACGCAGCATAACGAGTATTTTTCGGTTAGTCGACTAATCTGCCTATTATTTTCCATCTAGTCGATTAATCTAACAATTATTTTCCCGGTTAGCCGATTAATCTAGCACTTGTTTTCCGATTAGTCGTCTGGCCTAACAGTTGTTTTCCAATTAGTTGACTAATCTAACGCTTGTTTTTTGAGATTACTCTGATGATTCTTTTTTTACTATTGTATTCAAAGAGGGTAGTGAATTTGTATATTATTATAACATGAAATGAATGAATGATGACTATTAATTGTATTTCAGGAAGGGTAGTGTCATTTTACAATGAAATGTATGAACACAAGAAGCATTTTAAACATGTATAACTAATGATACTATTCATCATAAAATGTATACTGAATAGGCCTAATTAGGAAATGTTTACTGTAATAGTTGAGTATGATTTACTTATTGATTTGTGTCAATAGTAAACGAACATACACTCACCTAAAGGATTATTAGGAACACATACTAATACTGTGTTTGACCCCCTTTGGCCTTCAGAACTGCCTTAATTCTACGTGGCATTGATTCAACAAGGAGCTGAAAGCATTCTTTAGAAATGTTGGCCCATATTGATAGGATAGCATCTTGCAGTTGATGGAGATTTGTGGGATGCACATCCAGGGCACGAAGCTCCCGTTCCACCACATCCCAAAGATGCTCTATTGGGTTGAGATCTGGGGACTGTGGGGGCCATTTTAGTCCAGTGAACTCATTGTCATGTTCAAGAAACCAATTTGAAATGATTGGAGCTTTGTGCCATGGGGCATTATCCTGCTGGAAGTAGCCATCAGAGGATGGGCACATGCTGGTCATAAAGGGATGGACATGGTCAGAAACAATGCTCAGGTAGGCCGTGGCATTTAAACCATGCCCAATTGGCACTAAGGGACCTAAAGTGTGCCAAGAAAACATCCCCCACACCATTACACCACCACCACCAGCCTGCACAGTGGTAACAAGGCATGATGGATCCATGTTCTCATTCTGTTTACGCCAAATTCTGACTCTACCATCTGAATGTCTCAACAGAAATCCAGACTCATCAGACCAGGCAACATTTTTCCAGTCTTCAACTGTCCAATTTTGGTGAGCTGGTGCAAATTGTAGCCTCTTTTTCCTATTTGTAGTGGAGATGAGTGGTACCCGGTGGGGTCTTCTGCTGTTGTAGCCCATCCGCCTCAAGGTTGTGCGTGTTGTGGCTTCACAAATGCTTTGCTGCATACCTCGGTTGTAACGAGTGCTTATTTCAGTCAAAGTTGCTCTTCTATCAGCTTGAATCAGTCGGCCCATTCTCCTCTGACCTCTAGCATCAACAAGGCATTTTGGCCCACAGGACGGCCCCATACTGGATGTGTTTCCCTTTTCACACCATTCTTTGTAAACCCTAGAAATGGTTGTGCGTGAAAATCCCAGTAACTGAGCAGATTGTGAAATACTCAGACCAGCCCGTCTGGCACCAACAACCATGCCACGCTCAAAATAGCTTAAATCCCCTTTCTTTCCCATTCCGACATTCAGTTTGGAGTTCAGGCTCACAGGGCCTGAGTTACACACTCTCAACAATGAGTTTCTTATTTGGGGGTTATTACAGCTCAGACAACACATACTCACATGTTCATCACTTTAGCAGTGCTTTATGAAACTTCAGAGGGTTTCCTGTAAAATGACACTGATATTGTGTGTGTGTGTGTGGGAAGCTTTTACATTTGGGTCGGACACATCCAGGCGGAAATGGTCCCAGAGCATAAGAGGTTAAACAGAAATTCTCTCTTGTGTGTAATTGTATAAATGTAATTCTACATTCTACTATTACAATGTTTTTTTGCTTGTAATGTAAGAAATTGCACTCGACTGTTATGATACGATATCATTTGTCTTGTGATTTCGAGGTGAATATACTTGATTTCGTCATTCTGTGAGGCGGTTTTGTAAACGTTGAGCAAGTGTGTTTAGAAACTGCATTTGTGTTTTAAGTGCCCTTCAGTTTCATCAGACCATAAAACAAACCGCCAGTCAGTGAGTTTGTCAATACCATGATGTCACCTTTCCCTTTGTGGACCTTTTCATGTATAAGTGCATTCTGGGAAAAACGTAATGTTAGTCAGTTCACAGATGAGTGGATGGAGAATTTGTTGTTCACACAAGTACAGTCATATTGTTTAAACTAAAACAAGGCAGTGTGTTCACTGGGATACTAACAGCTGTTGTGTGTGTGTGTGTGTGTGTCACTTCTCGTTACAGCACTGTCAAGTTCTGCGTCTGTTAAAGTTTCCCTCTGAAGACTCCGCACATACACGACAGGTAAGACTTCCTCAAACTGATATTACTGAACACTAGTACTTCCTACATTTCTCAACTCACATTTCCTAAACTGTGTTTCTGTGTTTGGGTGTGTTGTGAGTATTAGCAGCACATGTGTTGTCAAACTGATGATGGTGTGTTCTTCAGTTGTTGAGCTCTCTCCACCACTGTAGTATTGCATTTTGGTAAAGTATAAATTAGGGATTTAGCGATTCAATCGGCTGATAATCATATTTTATGACTCGATCGGTACTCACTAAACTTGGCCAATCTCACGAACCGATTGCAATTTGATGACATCAGCGCGTGAGGGCACATGTTTGGAAAATGACAAATGAGATATCGTCAGAATCGGCATAAGCCAGGGAACAAAATGACAAATGACACACAATTTGGATAATGTTTTAAGTTAAAAATCGTATATCTCTGGTGGTACGTTCTCAGGTACGTTCAGGACATGCTGTTAGTTTTTGTGCAGATATGTCAAATATTTTAAAAGATATTGCAATTTATGACAAAATGGCGGACACAGGGTTCATCCGATTCCGACATATCTGGTATCCACGGATTCGGCATGACACGAGTAAACCATAGACACCAAGATTATGATTCTGACAAACCGTTCAGAAGTTATGAGCAGAAATAGCATTTTCCATATCTCATAACCTGTAGGTGGCGCTGTTCCCAACTTTGGCATGGACTCTCAGATCATGGGTCCGATTAAGTGTACCAATTTTCGTTTCGATTAATCAAAGTTTGGCCGAGATAAAGCCTTGGAACCAATTTTGGACTGCAGTGTTTCCCCTACCCCCAGTGTTCCATGTCTCTACCTTAAAGGGTTCAAAAGTTATAAGAGTTTCAATGTTGAATTTTTGAACTGGTGGTGGCGCTATGGACTTGGTTGTAGAGCTTCCAAATTTGGTCCAATTACTATTGATGATCATCTCTACAATGTTGCCAAATTTCATCATCTTCCCACTTACAGTTCATAGGGCTGCCATTGACTCCCATTTGGGAAGAATAATAATAAGAAAACCAACAGATACCGGGCTTGGCCCCTAATGAAAGCCATATTCTCGCCGTGGTGCTTCGTGAGTTCACGTCAAAGGCCCACCCGAAATCTAGTTTAATCTGAAAAAAGGTTAACAGTGATCAGAGAGCTTACAAATCAGTGAAGCATTGGAATCGGGTTCATGATCGGAGCACCCCTAGTATAAATGTGATGGTAAATTGCTTATAAAACTTCAATACTCCCATTTAATTTTACAATAGTTGTGTGTTTTCTTTTGGTACAAAGGTCATTGCATCAATGTAAATATCTTGGTCTGTAGTATCAGCTCATTTTCCTACTTGTGTCCTAACAGACCGCAGAACAAGCTTTTCGGCACATCCTCAACATCGTGGATTATAGTAAATATGTCATGAAGCCTTTGTTGGGGGAGAAATACGTTCACAGTGGAGTAAGTTACAGTTGCAGACGTTTGTGTACATGAATACATCATGTTGCTTTAACACGAGCCGTGACAATAATGGTGTGATTGTTTACAGGAGGTGGTCAAACTCCCGCTGGACTTTGTGAGACAGCTCTCGCTGAAGGTCCAACAAGAACGACCTGGTACGGGTGACCACACTTACATCTGCTGACTCTTATAAATCACATTCATATCACATAAATGCAAAGATTTGTATCACAATTACACACATTCCCTGCACCCTGTCATTGCTGTAATGCCCCCCTAAAAACAACCGTGTATTATTAAAAAACTCAAGTATGTTTTACTTTATGATGGTATTTGTTGTATTTTAATTGAGATTAATGGGAATTACAAAATAGAATATTCTGGTTCATTACGGCAATGACAATTTAGAGGAAAATATGCTTAATTGCAATGCAGATAGTCCTAAAATAAGCATAAATTGTATCTTTTGGTGTAAAATCTGACGTGAATATGTTTTCCGGAGTCGGTTTGTTCTTCATGTAAAGGTGTGTATGTGCGATGCGGTCACTTGTAGACTGGATCTGATGTTGTGTAACGCTGTTATGATCTGTCCTTCATGCAGAACTGCGCTGTGACAAGGTCATGGACACATTCAGCGGGTGTGGTTTATGCCTTCCTAACCTGACCCAGCTCCCTCTCCAGCACCTCAGAGACCACAGACCGCCCATATGTGTCGAGATTAAGGTGAACTCTACTTTCAGCCGTAAACATCACTAACATTATGTTTGTGTTTACCTCAAGGGGGAATTTACACTCAAAATGACCTTTATAATTTGTATACCCACATAATAAAGTAATCACATCCAGACTAGTGTGCCAAAAATGTATTTATTGAATGTGTTTAGTGTCGCATGTCTTATCATGTCCGGTCATTGAACTCGCTGGCAGTGGTTGATGGGGTTTTCTGTATCTTCATGCCATTAGTGTGTAGACACTAGGGTTGGGGATCGTTAGGGCTTTTTCCGATACCGGTGCCAAACCGATACTTAAAAACGGTACTGGTGCCTAAACCGATACTTAAAAACAGTACTGGTGCCAAACCGATACTTTTAAACGGTACTGGTGCCTAAACCGATACTTTTAAACGGTACTGGTGCCTAAACCGATACTTAAAAACAGTACTGGTGCCAAACCGATACTTAAAAACGGTACTAGTGCCTAAACCGATACTTAAAAACAGTACTGGTGCCAAACCGATACTTAAAAACGGTACTGGTGCCTAAACCGACACTTAAAAACAGTATTGGTGCCAAACCGATACTTAAAAACGGTACTGGTGCCAAACCAATACTTTTAAACGGTACTGGTGCCTAAACCGATACTTAAAAACAGTACTGGTGCCAAACCGATACTTTTAAACGGTACTGGTGCCTAAACCGATACTTTTAAACGGTACTGGTGCCTAAACCGATACTTAAAAACAGTACTGGTGCCAAACCGATACTTAAAAACGGTACTAGTGCCTAAACCGATACTTAAAAACAGTACTGGTGCCAAACCGATACTTAAAAACGGTACTGGTGCCTAAACCGACACTTAAAAACAGTATTGGTGCCAAACCGATACTTAAAAACGGTACTGGTGCCTAAACCGATACTTAAAAACAGTACTGGTGCCAAACCGATACTTTTAAACGGTACTGGTGCCTAAACCGATACTTTTAAACGGTACTGGTGCCTAAACCGATACTTAAAAACAGTACTGGTGCCAAACCGATACTTAAAAACGGTACTAGTGCCTAAACCGATACTTAAAAACAGTACTGGTGCCAAACCGATACTTAAAAACGGTACTGGTGCCTAAACCGACACTTAAAAACAGTATTGGTGCCAAACCGATACTTAAAAACGGTACTGGTGCCAAACCAATACTTTTAAACGGTACTGGTGCCTAAACCGATACTTTTAAATGGTGCCTAAACCGATACTTTTAAACGGTACTGGTGCCTAAACCGATACTTAAAAACAGTACTGGTGCCAAACCAATACTTTTAAACGGTACTGGTGCCTAAACCGATACTTAAAAACAATACTGGTGCCAAACCGATACTTTTAAAACGGTACCGGTGCCTAAACCGATACATAAAAACGGTACCAGTGCCAAACCGATACTTTTAAACGGTACTGGTGCCTAAACCGATACTTTAAAAAAGTACTGGTGCCAAACCGATACTTTTAAACGGTACTGGTGCCTAAACCGATACTTAAAAACAGTACTGGTGCCAAACCGATACTTTTAAACGGTACTGGTGCCTAAACCGATACTTTTAAACGGTACTGGTGCCTAAACCGATACTTAAAAAAAGTACTGGTGCCAAACCGATACTTTTAAACGGTACTGGTGCCTAAACCGATACTTAAAAACAGTACTGGTGCCAAACCGATACTTTTAAAACGGTACCGGTGCCAAACCGATACTTAAAAACGGTACCAGTGCCAAACCGATACTTTTAAACGGTACTGGTGCCTAAACCGATACTTAAAAAAAAAAGCCACAAAATGAAGTGGATGTGATTAAAGAATGGCTTTTTATTTATTTGTTTTATTATTTAAATTGAACAATTTATTACAAATATTTATATTAAATATTTTAGAACGCATTGCCTTATTGTTTCCATGGCGACGCGTCGTGCTTCTCGCATGACACACAGCTGCCACAATAGCGCTGTATGACAGCTCCGCTGTATCGGGTTTATTTAGCTTTTTCTTTTTTATTCAAAATATTCACAAACTTGCTAACTATGTCATGAATTCTGTGATATTCTGATTTTCAAATATGTGTGAGTGAATGTGTGTTGGTTGATCTATACTGCGCGATGGGCGGCGCTATGTTAGTTTGCGCCTCAGAGAATCGGAAAATAGGCTCATTTTCCGACTCCCCTAGAGTTGAACAGTTCCATTCAGCCGATCTCCGGGTCAGGCGCTAGCACTGTTAGCATAGCTTAGCATAGATAATTGAATCTGATTAGACCGTTAGCATCTCTCTTGATCTGATATTACGCAGCGGCTGAAAATAGTCCCAGCGCTCCCTGTGTGAGCCGGTTGTCCCGTTGGTTATGTTGACTGAAGTTAGCCTATTTTCAGGCGCTGTGTGATATCATTGCGCCGCTGCACTCATGGGGCGGCTCACAGCTCTTGATTATTACGCAGGAATGAGAGTATAGTTCCTGCCATATCGGCCTAGAACATCACAACTTCTCATTTTCCGTCGGTCTTAGCACACGATGAACGACAGAAGAGTCTCGTTTTAAAGAGGAGAAATATCAACACTCTTTGGTCATTTTTGAGAGAGATGCTAACGGGCTAATCAGATTCAATGATCTATGCTAAGCTATGCTAACAGTGCAGACCCGGAGATCGGCTGAATGGACTCAAACTCGACTGTTTAACTCTAGGGGAGTCGGGGAATGAGCCTGTTGTCTAATACGGTGGCGTGGCGTGGCGTGTTCCAAGCTTTGAATCTCATATAAAACAAGAAGTCGTTTTTTCAGGGGTCAGTTTATCATAAGCGTCCGCTCTTAGGGAAGTAAACCACAGCAGCTGAATGACTCAGAGTCTATTTGTGTGGAATTCAATCACATGGTCAGTCACACAAACGGGAAGGTGGCGTGAATCCGATCTGAAGGGCTTGTTTGTGTGTGTGTGTAATGAGATGCAGAGATATAACGACATATTTTTCCTTCTTTTCCAGCCAAAATGTGGATTTCTACCCTTCTCACGATATATAACCAAGGAATGTAAACGCAAAGTCTGCAGGTTCTGCATGCATCAGCATTACAAGGTACAGAGCAATCCCGAAAGGCCTTGCCACTAAAGCACTCAGTCAAAGCGAGGATGGCTCAGTGTAGTGTAAACATCCTGCTGTGTGTGTGATCATACGATCCTCTGGGAAACGGAGCATTGAGCGACTGGTGTGCTTGACCGAAACTAGAGTTTACTCTAACGTTATTCTCTTACAGTTAGCCAATGGGAAGTGGAAGCGATTGAGCAGATATTGCCCCCTGGATCTGTTTTCAGGGTGAGTCACCGCTTCAGTCAGAGCTGATGGTTCGGCCTTTAGCCAGCATTAACACATCAGATTCACCAAACCAGTGACCTTTGATAAAACCAGGAATGTTCCACTGAGAAACACCATTTTGTCCACCATGTGTGACTCACCTTTCCACTGTGAAACCGGCCCTATTACCCATAATGCATTGAAGCCTGCTGGAACGCTCCAGAAGGATCACAATCGGATCAATCCCTAGAATCCCTTTCCTTCATTGTTTGCACACGTGTGTCGTCTTTCTCAAAGCTCATGTTATTGACTCTTCCAGGAGCAAACAGAGGATGTACATCGCCTTGAAGAATCTGTTAGAGGAACCACAGAACAACTTGAAAATCTTTAAGGTGAATATAAACTTATAAACGTTTCAAGTGTTATTAAAGCTGCACTATGTAAGATTTCTTCAGTATAATACCCAAACACCTCTAGACCAGTAGTGAGTGCTCAATATCCCAAATGTTTCCGATTATTTGTAAATGGCGAGATGCTATTTTAGTGTGTGGGCGTGGCCTGTCGATGACATCATATCCGCGTTAGTTTGCAGTTAATTCTGCAGAAGCGCTTTCCTCTCACTGCAGTGTGAACAAGTGTCATAGCAGCCGGCGAGAGAACGCACAGAGTAACGCCATCCCATCATCAACACACTCAGATGTGTGTAATATGATCAGCAGAGCTGCGTTCCCTCACACTCATGAGCAGAAGTGGCGACTGTGGCTTCATAATAAAAGTCCCGTTTAACTCTAGGGGAGGCGGAGAATGAGCAGAAATAGTGGCGTGTTCCTTTAACACTGAGCAAATCTTGTGTTGTATTTATCCTGGAAGTTGGAAAGTAGTACTATTAAAAACATTTTAAACTGGTTTACTGGTCTTCTAGCCACTTTTTAACTGGAAAGCTAGCTGATTACCATATTGGTCTGGATCATAGACTGTAAACAAAGATGGCTGACACTCTTCCACTGTAGAAAAGTGAAGCCGCCAATGTCCCACTATGAACTTACATCAGCGTGATGATAACTACCTAAAATGACAAACTGTATTTGTAAAATAGTGTAATTTGATTGTTTAGTTTGTCTCATTCGATTACATGGAGAGGGCGGGGTTTATGAGCTATACTGGGAGCAGCCACCAGGGGGCGATCGAGACGCGTCTGCTTCAGTTTTCTGGACGTGGGCGGCACACTGTGACTAGCTTACACCCCTAAGCCCAGCAAACCAGCTGTTTATTTTCCAACTTTGATAAAAAGAATATTAAAAATGTAGCTAAAAGACGGTTAGATTCATTAGAAATGGGTTATGAGTTGCATTAATGTTTTCTTTCTGTGTTTCTTTCAGGGTGGAGAGTTGATATTTAGCTGTAAAGACGACGCCAAGCAGCAACCCGACTTGAATGATCTCATTCAGCACCTTTGGCCTTATTTCCCCCTCTATAACGGCCACCAGCCGGGCAAAGCCGTCCTCAACGAGTTCATTCAGGTGATCTGCTCCGCCCTGCTCAGCGGCGGGGACTCGAACCGCTCGGGAGAGCCCAGGAAGATGCACTTGTCCGAAAGCAGGCCGCACTGTGAAGCCAGTCCCTTCCCAAGAGACCTGCTCCGCAACGGTGAGGCCTTGCCCAGCGACTGCTAACTAGTGAAGGATGGGCACATGAGGCTTTGTGTGCCAGCTAAACTCTCACACACCCCAGTGCCAGTGCTGGAGCCGGAGCCTAGTCTCAAACCAGCTCTGAACCAGGAGAAGTGTTCTTAAGTAGCACAGAAGGGGGCTAACGATATATCACGATATAAAAACGTGACGATGTATCACTGATGGAAACGATATGATTGGCGAGTTGTTTTATCCGAGGCTCCTGCTGTTTATGGGCTATAATTCACCCACTAATGTAAACTCTCATGACGTTTTCGTTTAACTTCCGAACACAAATGCAGATATTCTTTATGAACCCTGAGGGATTTCTGTTCCTCCATTTAAAGTCATTCCTCTCAAACTCGTAAAGGTGCGTTCACACCGGACGCGATTCGCGCGAAGGTGGACGCTTGAACATTTTGAGTTTACTCGCTTCATTCGCGCGTGAAATTCGTGTGTTCAACTACACCACAGACGTGAATTCGCGTCATGGGAGGGGCTTCTATATGAGCCTATATGAGGCAGCTCGTCTCGGTCACTTGACGTCTTTATTGTAAAAAATACTACTATTAATGTGTGACAAAACGTAGTTTTCAAACGTAGTCAACATGGCGCGAAATATCCGCCAAAGTTCAGATATTCCAACTTGAGCGATTCGCGCAAAACGCTCAATTCGCACCGCCTCATTCGCGTGAATCGCGCCACAAAATGCCATTTCGCGTCTCTGCATTGACTTAACATGTAAATCACTCGCGCGAATCGCATCCAGTGTGAACGCACCATAAGAGAACGAATCGAGTGTCTAATCCAGAGCCACGTCTTCTGAAGAGACACAACGAGGGCTTAGGACAGGGGAGTCCAAACTGATCTAAAGGGATTGGATGTTGTGGTTCCTTTGCTATTATATCTAATATATAAATGACAGATTTGACCAAAGCTTGAGCTTGTGATGGGACACAGATGTGCATTTATAGATATTTAACAATATCTGTCAAACTTTGAAATGTAAATATTATGAGTGAGTTGTAACTCTATTGTTATTGAAATATTGCTCTATTGAGATCCGCACCGGTGAAGCCACACTGCTGAACATGCTCTTATTCAGGGTTTCTGACTTTCTTCAGTAGAAATATATCTCACAATTCTGACATCAAGATGCTTTTACTGAGGAAAATTACAGACAATATTTGTTCTTGATTTCAACATGAAGTGAGTTTGTGCCTGAAACCAGCTCAATGATCTGCCAATGGATCAGAGAAATATGATTTTATTCTCCAGAACTCAAATCTCTTGTGTGATTTCACTGATCTAGTAAAAGCCTCTTGATTGAAGAGATGTTGGATATATTTAGACTAGAGACGACAGAAACACTAAATAAGAGCATGTTTAGCAGTGCACACGCGGCACAAAGTCACAACTATTATTTCTAGATCTAGAATGTCTTTATGATATCTATAAACATAAATACAAACGCACAAAACTGCAAGTTTAGGACAACAATAGTCTGTAATTTGGCCTTTATTACTCATTTCATACATTTCTACATTACACATTAAATCAAATGAGATATTAACCCACATTTCTGACAAATTACCACGGTTACAGGTAGTGTTACCACGGTTACAGGTAGTGTTACCACGGTTACAGGTAGTGTTACCACGGTTACGGGTAGTGTCACCACGGTTACGGGTAGTGTCACCATGGTTACGGGTAGTGTCACCACGGTTACGGGTACTGTCACCACGGTTACGGTTAGTGTAACCACAGTAACCCCGTGATAATGCTGGTGGTGTTGTTTGTAAAGTATCTGAACTGGATGGGCTCAGTGTTTCTCCTGATGTTAGTGTTGTTGATTAAACGGCTTTAAACTGAATTAAATCACTGAGATGTGCCGCTCGTACCGGAGACTCAAACGCTTCTCATTGGCTGTTGAGTGGTCATGTGATCGGGACACTCAGCCAGTAAACACATTTGTTCAGAGAGCTCACGGGTAGCTCTGTTTCGTTCCGCTTTTGGTGTGTTAATGTTTCTACTACGTTGAGCATTAAGGGCGTGTAAAGGCCGGATTATTGCTGTAATATATGACAGTAACTGTAAACCTCATTTGCATATCTTCCCAGGTAACCATGGCCTCCCTAAAGACAGTGTCCTTTCTAAAATCCTCCAAGTGCAGATGCTGGATAACCTGGATATTGAAGGAATCTACCCTCTGTACAAGCGTGTGGAGCAGTATCTGGAGGAGTTCCCCAAGGAAAGGTGAACGTTAAGACTTTCAGATCAATATCTCTATCGGGCGGATACTGCCGCCCACACCAGATGCTCTGGAACATGCAAAACTGCGGAACAGAATCACAACAAGTTAGAATATATTACAGTCTCCTGGAAGACGGTACAAACACTAGGTGGCGCAAAAGACTTGTGTGTGTGTGTGTTGTAGTAATGAGGCACTGCGGCCACATGGGGCTCCTGTGCCATGATGTCATTGGTCATTTCCATGCACAGCCACATCATCTTTATGAACATCTGATCATGTGTTTGTGTCCCAGGAGCCGCCTGCAGATCGATGGGCCGTATAATGAGGGCTTCATGGACACGGTGAAGAACTGCCCGGCTGAGGACGACGGCTCGGTGGAATATGCAGTTGGGAAGGTAAGACTGTGATCATGTGACGCTGCTGAGTTTAGCTGTACATGTACAGCTTGCTTCACCTCAAAATAAAAAATAAAGCCTAATTATTTGGATTGTGACGTTGTTTTGGTGACAATTAAGAATCTTCCCACCTTTTTTTTAAATTGTGTTCATTATAAAAAATGTTTTATATACACCGATCAGGCATAACATTATGAGCACCACCTAATATTGTGTTGGTCCCACATCGAGGCATGGACTCCTCTAGACCCCTGAAGGTGTGCTGTGGTATCTGGCACCAAGATATTAGCAGCAGATCCTTTAAGACCTGTAAGTTGTGAGGCGGGGCCTCCATGGATCAGACTTGTTTGTTCAGCTCATCCCACAGATGCTCACATGCCACTGTTGGTGCTTTGGGCGGTGGACAGGGGTCAGCATGGGCACTGGTCAGCGGCTGTGCCGCCCCATACTCCTCAAACTGAGATGCTCTGTGTGTTCTGAGCCCTTTCTATCAGAACCAGCATTAACTTCTGGAGCAGTTTGAGCTCCAGTAGCTCGTCTGTTTGATCGGACCACACGGGCCAGCCTTCACTCCCCACGGGCATCAATGAGCCTCGGCCGCCCATGACCCTGTGGCCGGTTCTCCACTGGTCCTTCACTTTTGATAGAGACTGACCACTGCAGACCGGGAACACCCCACAAGAGCTGCAGTTCTGGAGATGCTCTGACCCAGTCGTCTAGCCGTCACAATCTGGCCCTTGTCAAACTCACTCAAATCCTCACGCTTGCCCATTTCTCCTGCTTCTGACACATCAACTCTGAGGACAACATGTTCACTTGCTGCCTAATATATCCCACCCTCTAAGTGTTATTAGGTTAAGCCTGATCGGTGTGTATGTTTGAAACTAACAGATGTAACGTGTACAGATTTTAACTTCTCCCTCGTCTCATCTCTTCCCAGGTTCATCAGTATCGAGTCGCGATGACCGCCAAAGACTGCTCGATCATGATCACGTTCGCCCCCTGTGAAGACGACGAGTACGTTTGCATCCGCTCTCGAACGAACGCTTGGCCTGTGCGTCTGCGCTCGCTTTACCGTCCCTCTGCTTTGTGTTCACAGAGACCAGTTGAGTTTGGAGAAGCCTCGCTTCACGTACTCCGTGTCTATCCTGGACCTCGACCCCAAACCGTACGAAGGCATCCCTCACCAGTACAAGCTGGACTCCAAAATCGTCAACTACTACCTGCGGAGCACGCAAGCCCCGCCCCCCTCCAGCCTGTATAAGGAGTGCACGCTGCTCTTCCACGCGGTCTGAGATAGCTGAGATAGCCATGTAGTTTTGTTCTTTTTGTTTTGCTGGTTCGCCCTCCCTGACGTGAAGTGGGATTTGTGGGCTGTTGCCGGGACGACCTTTTGTTTTTCTCTTTAGAGGGTGATGTTCTCACTGGGGCTGGTCTCCTGAAGCACAGAATACGAGTCAGTCATTGGCTGTAAAGCGGGAGGTTGTGTGTGTGTGTGTTGTGTGCCAAAAGTGGCCTACAGCGGTTTCCCCTGAGTAGACGAGCTCCTGAACCTCTGACCCACGCCGAGCTACAGTAGCAGAACTCATACTGACGAGCACAGACCTGTTGCATGCTAGCGAATGAGGTTACGCTAACACTCACTATCCGATGAGTCTAATGATATTACTCTCTAATGAAAGTGTATTTTTATAACGCACGCTTGCCTGGCGTAACGTCTACCGCCATAAACCAATCCAAGTGTCTTATTAGAGAAGAGTTTGCACTAAAGCAGCATTTGGCCATTGTTTACTCACCCTCATGCAACTGCAAACCTAATCAAAATGGCCGACTCTAATCTTTATGCAGCTTGGCCGGTTTTATTGTTGTAACATTTCTGAACGACTACATTTACGGTGCTTTATATCGGAACGTCCTCACCTGAAGGTGCGTAAATAATGACTGAATATTAATTCATCTTCTTTAAAGCTAGCCTATCATCTCAAACGCCACTTTATTCCCGGAGAGACGGCTGTACAATGCAGACCTCGGCTGTGCCTGTCCATCCACAACGGCTCTGTCTTTGCGCTTCGTTGTCATCGCTTTGAAACCGCAGACTAGAAAACAACCAAAGGAACTCATTCCCAGCAGCGGAAACGCGACTACAGCGACGTTTGGCCTTAGTTTTACACGAACACGCCACTATTTCTGCTCATTTCCTGTCTCCACTAGCAAATCCATCAGCCGATCTCCGGGTCTGCACTGTTAGCATAGCTTAGCATAGATCATTGAATCTGATTAGCCCGTTAGCATCTCTCTCAACAATGACCAAAGAGTGTTGATATTTCTCCTCTTTAAAACGAGACTCTTCTGTCGTTCATCGTGTGCTAAGACCGACGGAAAATGAGAAACTCTTTGGTCATTTTTGAGAGAGATGCTAACGGTCTAATCAGATTCAATGATCTATGCTAAGCTATGCTAAAAGTGCAGACCCGGAGATCGGATTTGCAAACGGTCAAACTCGACTGTTGGGAAATGAGCCTATGTTCAGAAATCGTGTAAACGCTGTGATTGCTAGCAGAGCCAGATGTGTTTCATAAGTCGGCCAAAGATGGACAGCACAGCGTTATTGTTAGCACAATACAGAAGTGAGTTTTCCAGTAATGCTGTGCCACAGAAATGGCAGTGTTGATTCAAAGTTTGGCGCCTTTTACCAAGAAACCAATCGCAGTGCAGCGGTTGATGCTAATTTAAAGGGCCAGTTCACCCAGAAATGAACACTAGCCCATGATTTCCTCTCCCTCAGCTCATCCGAGGTGTGTGTGACGAATAAAATCTGAGTTATATTACAGAAGTCCAGGCTAATCCAAGCATTAGAATGTGATTCATAGCTGCTCTGTTTTTAAAGTGCATCTGTCCGTCATATAACTGCTCCACGCGGCTCTGGGGTGTTAATAAAGGCCTTCTGAAGCCAATCGATGCGTTTGTGTGAGAAAAATATCCATATTTAAAACTTTATCAAGTCAACTTTCGGCCTCCGCCTTCCGTGGAAAAGTGTTGAATGTTGAAAGTGAAACTCGAGATGTGTTCGTGACGTCATGACGAGCGGACCTGAGTTAGTCTTTCCATCCGCAGGGGAACTTTCAACACTTTCTCCATCAATTGAACACGGAAGGCGGAGGCCGAAAGTTTACTTGATAAAGTTTTAAATATGGATATTTTTCTCACACAAACGCATCGATTGGCTTCAGAAGGCCTTTATTAACACCCCAGAGCCGCGTGGAGCAGTTATATGACGGACAGATGCACTTTAAAAACAGAGCAACTATGAATCCAATTCTAATGCTTGGATTAGCCTGGACTTTTGTAATATAACTCAGATTTTATTCGTCTGAGAGAAGAATGTCACACACACCTCGGATGAGCTGAGGGAGAGGAAATCATGAGCTGATGTTCATTTCTGGGTGAACTGGCCCTTTAACTGCGACACTAAAGATGGCACGAGGGAATATTACTGTGGCGTGAGAGAGTGATACTCGTGCTTCTGTTTACCTCTTTCACCGCATCGGCTCGCTCAACTCAAGCCGCCCGTGCGGATCTCATCAGGTGTTTGAGTTTTACACGGATGAACATTCAACATTGCCAAACTGTGTTCACACTCCCTTCTGTCTTAATGTGAACTGTGTCAAGAGAAGTATTACACGCCTTTACCTGTGAGCGAACACGCGTGTCCAACCAACGGCGTTTGTGATGTATAAGTGCGGTTTCTCCAGACATTGCTGTATTTGCCTTAGTTTTAACATCGTTCCCCTCATGAACCAATGATCCAGAGAGTGTGTTATTCTAATGAAATAAAGATCTATAATCACTGTAGGTAGGAATAGACATTAATTCTGTTATGATGGAATCTAATGTTCAAATTTAACTATTTGAAAATACAAAGTGGATTTTGCTGTCGGACATTTTGTATTTAAAATTATTTATTTTTCTAGCTCTTGTCTAATGATGTATATTTCATACAGTGTGGGCACATCATGCGCAAACGAATGATTGACACTTACAGATGGCATCAGTATGTAGTTGCTAACGGGTGATTGTACAGGTGTTTATATGAAATAAAATGATTAGATATGAAGTTCTGATGACAGGAATGTTGGCTTGTTCTCTGCCTCCTCACACACACACGGCTCTGATCAAGGCCTCGACTGACGCCTCCAGCCCGAGGATCTGCAGCAGACTCTGGAAGGAAGCCGAGCCGTTCTCCAGCACTTGCTCTGTGTCCATCTCTCGAGCTGTTCGGAAAACAAGTTCATCGTTTGAGTTCATGAGACGATACTGTAGCAGTCAAAAGTGTCAATTTGTTTTATTCCACCGATGCTCGTTAGGAGAGCCAACCGGAGACATCTAGATTATTAACAATGCCTCTCACACACACACGCACACACACACGCCGCGTTTCCATTATCCTTCAAATTGCGAATTGAAAATACGCCCAATGGAAACGCGTAAATTTCGCAAAAACTCCCATATATCGCAAAAAGGTTTTTACGCTCGCGTGAGGAGGTTTTTCAGGCAATTCGAAAAAGGAAATTTTCGCAAAACTGCAATGGAAACAGTTTTTTCGCATCTACAGGTCAGCTGGTACGGTCACGCATTGCTCTCACACAGGGCCTACATATTATTATTCCACTCAAGTATGTCTAATAACGAGATCTTATGTCGTTAAAACGACATATATTTTCTCCTAATAAGGAAAGTGGCGTAACTTTATAATGACGGACCCGGTGCAGCCACACATATCATAACTATCTACAGGCCGACTGTAATTAAGACATATATTCAAGACATGTATTAAAACAGAAAGACGCTGTAGTTTCAGCTCAAAGACTGAGGAAACAGGCCAGCACGTCAATCCATTCCCCACGATCTCAGTTTGCTTCTTATTTATTAAATATACAGCCAAATAGTTGATTAAACATTGATCAAAATTAAAATACAATTTATACAAAACAAAATTAATTTTAAAGAAAGACTTTCTAGAAAACACAATTCAATGAAATGCTCAATCCATGTCCCCGGACATATGCGCATCTGATTATGTGCCTTACTCATGCTGCTCACTTTTCATAATCAACATATGAGATTACAAGATTATAATATTTAGACAGAGCCTAACTATATGAAACTAAATAGGCTGCGTTTTCTTTAACCCTCTGTTCGACAAAGTCGTTGTCGCTTCTGATGGATTTTTTCCTTATTCCAGCGGAAACAACTCACAATACTCCGTCATGTTTAGCCACACAGATAGGCAAAGAGCAAGACGTGATTATAAACAGTAAACTGTCGACTTTTATTCGTGTGCACTCAATAACAGCAAAGGCCGTGACTCAGGGAACGGATTATTCTGCACTCCACTCCAAACGCTGTCTTCATTTCAAAAATATATTTTGTTTATTAAACGCAAAGTTTTTCATTTCAAAAGCATTTCTAAATGCAGTTTATATTTACAACAAACGAAATTCCAAGCCAAAATAACGAAGAGGTAAAAAAAAACCTTTGAGTAAATTCAGACGTTTCGCTCGTCTCTGTGTGTGTGGCAATGCGTCACAATAACCTGTGTGTGTGAAAGTCTCATTCTTTATAGATGATGGTGTGTTTGGACAGAAGACGAGTTCTTTATTAAACTCATAAAAAACAATTGAATAAAAAAATGCCACAATCGATCATAACGCCTCATGTGTGCCGCTCAAGTATAAGGAGCTTTCCTTGCCATCAGTGATTGGATAACACACACACACACACACACACACACACACACACACACACACACACACACACACACACGTCTCATTAATAATAATGCCGTGCGGTGGCTGGGACACACATAAACCTAACAACATACATCGCATGATTTTTGGAATGATTTATCACGAGAGGAAAAAAAATGGTTTTAGTCGGATAACATCAGTTTATGGAAACGCCGTCATTTCGCAATATTTCTTTATCGACTTTTAGAAAATATCGCGAAAGTTTTGTGCAAATCTGTAATGGAAACGCGGCTACAGACTGGGTTGTGTTTTATGTCATATTTAATTTTATTACAGTGATAATCAAATGCACACTTATTGCCTGAACCACATATTAATGTGTATAATATTTGTTTTTAAATGTAAACGAAAAGAGGCAGGGTTGTGTTGGGATGCTGGTGTTTGGGAACTCACACACAGTCACACACACACAAACACACACACACACACACACACACACACACACACACACAGTCACACACACGCACGCGCACGCACACACACATGCACACACACACACACACACACACACACACAACACTGGAGTCATTTTACAGGAAACCCTCTGGAGTTGCATAAAGCACTGCTAAAGTGATGAACATGTGAGTGTGTGTTGTCTGAGCTGTAATAACCCCCAAAATAAGAGACGCTTTTTGATTGTTTGGTTATAAACTCATTGTTGAGAGTGTGTAACTCAGGCCCTGTGAGCTCTAGCACCCTGCAGACAGTTTGGGCTGTAAACACTAGATTACAGAAAACACTGGAGAACAGAGTTTAGTCTGGATCATGTGTGCAAGATTTATTCAGATGGATCTGAAGGGAGGAATATTACCCCCCCACACTTTTTTTTTCACGTGTGTGTTCATATATATACCATGCTAATAAAGCTAATACTAATAAAGTACTTGGTTTCGATTTTTAACATAAAAAAAAAGAAGAAAATTGGGGTCAGAAATAACCGAAGAGCCCCAGAGGGTTAAGAGGTTAATAAGCTGAATGATATAATAACTCTATATATAATCTATATTTCACTCGTCTTACCCTGATCTGGCATTTTCAGCAAGAGCTCAAGCGCTGGTTTTACCACTCCTTCCTTCGACACGTCGATCTTCCAGAGTATGGTCATGGAGATCCTGAAACACACACAGCCATTGACTCTCCACTCGAGCATGTGATCAGGGCAGCCGGATACAGGCACATGAGCCTTGTGGACGGCACACAGCTAAAGTCATGGACTGCATTTTCCACTTGATTTTCTGAGCGAATGAAACCTACCCGGGAAGCTGAGGACTGCGTATAATCATGAGCTCCGATCGGCATCCCTCTGGAAGGCTGACCACGTCTGGGTA
The DNA here is from genome assembly GCA_023566225.1 of Romanogobio albipinnatus. Classification (NCBI taxonomy): domain Eukaryota; kingdom Metazoa; phylum Chordata; class Actinopteri; order Cypriniformes; family Gobionidae; genus Romanogobio; species Romanogobio albipinnatus. Next base: position 729,071 of record CM042263.1, read on the forward strand.
CTTCTCCTGCCAAAACAAACCGCTCATGTGTTAAAGGAATTAAACGTCCGGACAGATTCCATCTGACCCACAGCAACCTGCTGCCAACACACTGGACGAAGGTTACATAGAGGATTACGCCATTATAAGTGGAATCATAGCATTTGATCAAAATCAGGCTTTCTGCATCGAGGACGACATGACATCATTTACTCCCCAAACCAGCTTGGACTTCTTTCAGCAACACAAAATGTACATTTTCAAGAATGTCCTGATAACTGTAGGAATAGGGCTTTCAGGCTCAAACATGGCCACAGAATCAGCCCCTGTGATTTGGGTGGTGTTTCACACTCGGGTCCTCTTTAACCCTTGTGTTATGTGGCGGGTCAATTTGACCCGTTTAAGTTGTTAGAAATATCTTTTTTTTTATTTATTTCTTTTAAATTTTGTGACTTTTTCTCATTTAGGGTCATGAACATGCAAAGTTTCAACACGCTGATGTGTTTTGACACACACACACATTTACTGTTACGTTCGTGATGTTCACGGGTCATTTTGACCCGCATATTTTAATGCTCTAAGGCAACTGTAGAGACCCAAAATAATAACATTTCTTGGTTATATTTTGCTATTTTAGTTTTTTACTAACCTATGAAAGCTAAAAAAAATTAGCTTTTCCCCATTTTTTTCAATACAGAAATATTTTTTATATGCCACAAATGGTAAACATGAGCTATGATTTCTTTTTTCAATCTATCTGAAATACTATCTAACACACATTGTTTTTCTTGAAATTGTGTGACCTTTTCTCATTTAGGGTCATTAACATGCATGCAAAGTTTCAACATGCTGATGCGTTGTGAAATGTGCATATCAAAATGTTATACACTCTTGCTGTTTGTGGGTCAGTTTGCCCCGTATAGCACAGCTATTCAACAGCAACTGGACAGACACAAAACACAAAACACTGTTGTGTGTCAGAGCTCTTCAGCTCTAGTCCTGAAGGGCTGAGATTCACAACTTCATCAAGCAGTGTTTGGAAATCGGCAAGTAAAGTTTAAAACAAGTTATAGAAGTTAATGAACATGTAAAATATATAACATATATATATTTATATTTTATATAAAATATACATTTTACAAAACATGTTCAATTCTAAAACCTCAAGAGAATCAAAGCTAAATATCTGAACAAATTCTGTGCCAAATTTTAGGTTGATATCTAAAAAACAAGATGTTTTTGTGCGCAGTACCAACGCTGTCCACTAGATGACATGTAGACTCTTCGATTTCCATATATGAGTTGAGTGATCTGAACATTATATTTTCATACTTTTCTAAATATCTATAAAGTAGACTTCCTATTCAGAAGTAGTTTGGCCAGTAATGTTAATATCTGATTTGAATTAAATCTCTAACATTCATTAAAAAAACATATGGAAAGAGTCAGAAATTACGAATCTATCGCTCTTTATCCACTGCTCTGTCATTTCTTTTGAAAATCAGTCACCAAATATGAAAATTAGAGCCTGAAAGCTTTAAAATGCTGTATAGTTAAGATTACTTTAGGTTTAGACTAAGATATTATTGTTCTAAATGTATAAAGGCAAGTGTCCCAAGGGCCAATCTTAAAAATAGTGGTTAAAAGTATTTTTATAAATCGTAAATTCAGAGATTTATTCTTTGAACTGTGTGAAAAGTATTGATATTAAAAGTTTGATTGTATGTGTTTTTTCATAGTGTGATTTTTGGGGAATTGTTTTGAATCTAATGAGGGTCAATTTGACCCGGACCATAACGAGTGTGAGCAGAAATCCAACAGTGCACGAGGGTTAAAAGAACTGAACTCAGACTCCGTTAAGTGGACCAAGAGGTGAACCACGTGAAAAAGGACCCAGTTCACTTCATGTTCACACTGTCCCTGAAAGAGGACTCAGATCCTTTTTTGGTCCACTTTAGTAGGATTGTGGTCTCAGACCCCTTTGTGTTCACACTGTTGCTTTTGGATCTAGTTGCTTTTGCTTCTTTTTATGAAACTTACCCATATTTAAGTGCTGATAAAAAAGGAATGTATTGTCCTTTTGTTAGAAAAAGTCCCCAAAAACATTCTTTTGATCATTCTTCACTACAGGAAGCTCTTATTCATGAATCATTCAGATCCGCTGATGAACGCTAAAGATTGGACTCAATTATATTATTTCACAGAATAAAGGTATACAGGTTTGGCAATTTCTTTTTACGTTAATATTCCAGGTGTTTTTTAATAACTCATAAGTCATGTAATAGTAATGCCGTCAGAACCACAGAGAGAATGGAATAGACAGAGCCGTTTAAAGCTGACAGTAAATACTCTAATACATGTTTCCATCTCTCGGTCTTCTGCAGAAACCACTGCAGTTAGAAATTACAGACTTACTTACACTGAATGATGTATTAAACATAGAGAATCTGCTTTAATGAGTAATTAAGACTCTAATTAAACTACTCTTAAATGTAACCCCTCATTTGTCTGCATTTCAACTAGCTAATTAAAAACATTCCCATAACCCACACCAACACGAGCGTCACAAATCCCTTAAACAAACCCATCAGACTTTCCCATTAGACATCAAAACTTTCCAGAATTGTTCCCCGATTCCCACATTACACCGTTGGGAAATGCTGTCAGGTCCACCATTAGCTTGAGGTTTCCTCTGGTAAACACGCAGACCTGCTGGATCCATGATTATAATGTTCCCTACGGCCTGTGAAGAGACTAAACACGGCTACGTTCTCAAAGCGAGCGATTTACATTTCTGTGCAAATGTTTATTTTTACACACACACACACACGCGCACACACACACACACACACACACACACACACACACACACACACACACACACACACACACACACACACACACACACACACACACACACACACACGTTGACTTCAGTCAGTCGGAGAGTTATGTCATTCATTACAGCCTTTCTTTGCAAATCGATGATTACAAACTTCGGTCACACTTTAGTTTAATTCTCATATTGACTTACTATTATCTACAACTTTTGCCTCAATAGACTCATAATTACTGCTTATTAATTGTTAGTGATGTCGTTGTTAAGTTTAGGTATTAGATAGGATTAACACAGGGGTGTCCAAAGTCCGGCCCGTGGGCCAAATGCGGCCCGGGGGTGATTTTCAAACGGCCCGCGGCGTGTCTGTTAAAATATATTAAATGTGGCCAAGGATCATTTACAAATCCTGCAGTTTCACGATGTCAACACAAGGTGGCGTTCTAGACTTTAGGCCAGGGAAACATTAACACACCAAAAGCAGAACGAAACAGAGCTACTCACGAGCTCTCTGAACAGATGTGTTTACTGGCTGAGTGTCCCGATCACATGACCCCTCAACAGCCAATGAGAAGCGTTTGAGTTTGTCTCCGGTACGAGCGGCACATCTCAGTGATTTAATTCAGTTTAAAGCCGTTTAATCAACAACACTAACATCAGGAGAAACACTGAGCCCATCCAGTTCAGATACTTTACAGTGGTAACACTACCCGTAACCGTGGTAACACTACCTGTAACCGTGGTAACACTACCCCTAACCGTGGTAACACTACCTGTAACCGTGTTAACACTAACTGTGACAGTGGTAACACTACCTGTAACCGTGGTAACACTACCTGTAACCGTGGTAACACAAACTGTGACCGTGGTAACACTAACTGTGACCGAGGTAACACTAACTGTGACAGTGGTAACACTACCTGTAACCGTGGTAACACTAACTGTGACCGTGGTAACACTAACTGTGACAGTGGTAACACTACCTGTAACCGTGGTAACACTACCTGTAACCGTGGTAACACTACCCGTAACCGTGGTAACACTAACTGTGACAGTGGTAACACTACCTGTAACCGTGGTAACACTAACTGTGACCGTGGTAACACTAACTGTGACCGAGGTAACACTAACTGTGACAGTGGTAACACTACCTGTAACCGTGGTAACACTAACTGTGACCGTGGTAACACTAACTGTGACCGAGGTAACACTAACTGTGACAGTGGTAACACTACCTGTAACCGTGGTAACACTAACTGTGACCGTGGTAACACTAACTGTGACCGAGGTAACACTAACTGTGACAGTGGTAACACTAACTGTGACCGTGGTAACACTAACTGTGACAGTGGTAACACTAACTGTGACCGTGGTAACACTAACTGTGACAGTGGTAACACTACCTGTAACCGTGGTAACACTACCTGTAACCGTGGTAACACTACCCGTAACCGTGGTAACACTAACTGTGACAGTGGTAACACTACCTGTAACCGTGGTAACACTAACTGTGACCGAGGTAACACTAACTGTGACAGTGGTAACACTACCTGTAACCGTGGTAACACTAACTGTGACCGTGGTAACACTAACTGTGACCGAGGTAACACTAACTGTGACAGTGGTAACACTAACTGTGACCGAGGTAACACTAACTGTGACAGTGGTAACACTAACTGTGACAGTGGTAACACTACCTGTAACCGTGGTAACACTACCTGTAACCGTGGTAACACTACCCGTAACCGTGGTAACACTAACTGTGACAGTGGTAACACTACCTGTAACCGTGGTAACACTAACTGTGACCGTGGTAACACTAACTGTGACCGAGGTAACACTAACTGTGACAGTGGTAACACTACCTGTAACCGTGGTAACACTACCCCTAACCGTGGTAACACTACCTGTGACCGTGGTAACACTAACTGTGACAGTGGTAACACTACCTGTGACCGTGGTAACACTACCTGTAACCGTGGTAACACTAACTGTGACCGTGGTAACACTAACTGTGACCGAGGTAACACTAACTGTGACAGTGGTAACACTACCTGTAACCGTGGTAACACTAACTGTGACCGTGGTAACACTAACTGTGACCGAGGTAACACTAACTGTGACAGTGGTAACACTAACTGTGACCGTGGTAACACTAACTGTGACCGTGGTAACACTAACTGTGACAGTGGTAACACTACCTGTAACCGTGGTAACACTACCTGTAACCGTGGTAACACTACCCGTAACCGTGGTAACACTAACTGTGACAGTGGTAACACTACCTGTAACCGTGGTAACACTAACTGTGACCGAGGTAACACTAACTGTGACAGTGGTAACACTACCTGTAACCGTGGTAACACTAACTGTGACCGTGGTAACACTAACTGTAACCGTGGTAACACTAACTGTGACAGTGGTAACACTACCTGTAACCGTGGTAACACTAACTGTGACCGTGGTAACACTAACTGTGACCGAGGTAACACTAACTGTGACAGTGGTAACACTAACTGTGACAGTGGTAACACTAACTGTGACCGAGGTAACACTAACTGTGACAGTGGTAACACTAACTGTGACAGTGGTAACACTACCTGTAACCGTGGTAACACTACCTGTAACCGTGGTAACACTACCCGTAACCGTGGTAACACTAACTGTGACAGTGGTAACACTACCTGTAACCGTGGTAACACTAACTGTGACCGTGGTAACACTAACTGTGACCGAGGTAACACTAACTGTGACAGTGGTAACACTACCTGTAACCGTGGTAACACTACCCCTAACCGTGGTAACACTACCTGTGACCGTGGTAACACTAACTGTGACAGTGGTAACACTACCTGTGACCGTGGTAACACTACCTGTAACCGTGGTAACAGTAACTGTGACCGTGGTAACACTACCTGTAACCGTGGTAACACTACCCGTAACTGTGGTAACACTACCCGTAACCGTGGTAACACTACCTGTAACTGTGGTAACACTACCTGTAACCGTGGTGACACTACCTGTAACCGTGGTAACACTACCTGTGACCGTGGTAACACTACCTGTAACCGTGGTAACAGTAACTGTGACCGTGGTAACACTACCTGTAACCGTGGTAACACTACCCGTAACTGTGGTAACACTACCCGTAACCGTGGTAACACTACCTGTAACTGTGGTAACACTACCTGTAACCGTGGTGACACTACCTGTAACCGTGGTAACACTAACTGTGACCGTGGTAACACTACCCGTAACCGTGGTAATTTGTCAGAAATGTGGGTTAATATCTCATTTGATTTAATGTGTAATGTAGAAATGTATGAAATGAGTAATAAAGGCCAAATTACAGACTATTGTTGTCCTAAACTTGCAGTTTTGTGCGTTTGTATTTATGTTTATAGATATCATAAAGACATTCTAGATCTAGAAATAATAGTTGTGACTTTGTGCCGCGTGTGCACTGCTAAACATGCTCTTATTTAGTGTTTCTGTCGTCTCTAGTCTAAATATATCCAACATCTCTTCAATCAAGAGGCTTTTACTAGATCAGTGAAATCACACAAGAGATTTGAGTTCTGGAGAATAAAATCATATTTCTCTGATCCATTGGCAGATCATTGAGCTGGTTTCAGGCACAAACTCACTTCATGTTGAAATCAAGAACAAATATTGTCTGTAATTTTCCTCAGTAAAAGCATCTTGATGTCAGAATTGAGAGATATATTTCTACTGAAGAAAGTCAGAAACCCTGAATAAGAGCATGTTCAGCAGTGTGGCTTCACCGGTGCGGATCTCAATAGAGCAATATTTCAATAACAATAGAGTTACAACTCACTCATAATATTTACATTTCAAAGTTTGACAGATATTGTTAAATATCTATAAATGCACATCTGTGTCCCATCACAAGCTACTGCTCAAGCTTTTGTTCATGTTTACAGTAAATAAACATGTTTTATATTAATATGATAAATATGTGTCCACAACATCCAGTCTGACCCCTTTAGATGAGATTGGACTCCCCTGGATTAAGGGATGGAGAATATGGGCAGAATAAGGCATTAATATAAGTATTAATAAACTCATAATAATGATAATAAGCAACTAGTTCATAGTGAGAATTGGACCCTAAATTTAAAAACAACTACCAAACTTGGGAGAATATATATAAAATATATGTAATTAAAATATGGAAGATTTAACCGCACTTATGGAAAACATTAAAATTACTCTGCATGCAAATCGTATCATTTTGTTACATTAAAGATAACATGAAATATTAACTTCCTGAAAAGAAACATCAGTGTTTTCGGTAAGCGTGACACAGGTCTGACCAAAGGCTTCAAGGCTTCCTTGAGCGAAGCCATTAATTTAGCGCCTTTAAACAACCCAACCATTATTGAACTCAGTAGCTGTATTGTCTGATCCTGGAACGACATGTTATGCTCCCACGGATCCCTGTCAACAGTTATTAGAGCACCAGACGGAGTCCAGCCGATGCTGTCTGATGTTTGCGATCGTCTACCTGTGAGGATCTGAAGGGATTTCTCCGCAGGTTTAGTTTCAGCATTGTTTAATTTGCACCAAGGTATGCTAAAGAGCGGCCGCCCCAGAACGGAGACGTTAATCTGACGCCTCGAGGGCGATTCTGAGGCACCCAAAAGGAAAGAAACACAAAACCGCTGACTACACACATGCCACTGCGGAGCACTTAAGCTCTCTGGCACAACATTACATATTCCATTATGTTAAAGTTCCATAAGGGAATATAGTGAACCAGATGCTGAAGCAAACCCACATCACCGCAGTGGAAAAAGACGTCTGAATGCACAAAAACACAACCTTTTGACAGACATTATCATGCTCAAGTCTTCAGGGTCTCAAAGCACATCTCAAACGGTCCCTGACATTATACAGACCATTCTAACCAGTGGAAATCTCCTGTGGAAAGAGTGTGTTTTAATCAAATTCAACATCCTGCTTCACGAGTGTCATGTTGGTTGAGTCAACATCCCAGCAGAACGGGAACAGCGCTCATAACTTCAGATGTGAACAGTAAACGGGCAATGCTTGAGGAGTCCAACAGTAGCATTCACACCATTTCCATCGCAGGGAGGGACGCCAAAGAGTGTGTTTCAAGGGAAGGGAGTGAAAAAGAAGAGTACATGTTGACGATTAAAGCCATTTCAGAGGCGGAGCAACCGACTTTATTCTGATTAAAAAGTCTTGAAGATGATGTTTTTCCTTTGGGATCATCTTGAACACCTCACAGTGAAGAGCAGGAGAACATCAACAGCTGCTCATTCCAGCCGGCTGAGTCACAGATCTCCGGACATCACCTGATGGAGAGTCAGAACATCCGGTGGTGCTGGCACATCTTACCTCAGCTAAACACTCGTCTCATAAACGGATCTGATGAACACTGCGCTGTACATGTTGTTCAAAGTGTACACATTACACAACTCACTAATATTTTGAGAGTGATATCAGCTTTAGTCTAAGACTGGATATGTTTGCAATAAATGCAAGGCATGTCTGGGGATTGTTTTATTCTGACAGCTCTGGCGTAATGTGGTAAACTCTGCTCTTTGCTGAAGTCCATCTGCTAGTTTGGCCTGAAAAAATAATAACAACGGTGTAATTTCCACTCATTAAGGCTATGTGGAGTTTCTGTCAGACCTTTAAGAGCATTTGCACTGGCCTTTTCATAACTGTCAACTGTTTTCCATTCAAAACTGTTTAGGTTTTAATCATAATCAAATTAAAGGTGCTGTATGTAAGTTTTTGACTGTATTACTATAAACTAGGTTTGCTGAGATTTAAGAAACTGATACTCATTTCTCTGATAAGCGATGCTATTATTCTGCTTTCCGTGTGGGAATGTCTGTTTTAGTTTTGGTTTGTGTGACCCCGCCCACTGCCAGTTTACCCAATAGCATTTCGCCACCACAGGTTGCCAGTTGGTGGAAAACACAGCGTATTGCAGCCATGGAAGCCAGCAAACAAACTGGGTCAGAGATCGCAGATTCTACCCGACCTAAGCCTCGGGATCCATCTGAAAAGCTCTGTGAACGAGAGCATATTACAACACGGATTAATCCATAGCCTGATGGTGCGTTCATACCGGACGCGAATGAAGCGCGCATCAATGCAAAGACAACACGAATGACACGGCGCGAATTTAGCGTTTGACGCCCGAGTTGAAGTGCTGATGTCCTGTGTCACAGATGAGCTCATTTGATATGAGCTGATCTAACGGCGGGAAAACACGGCTCGCGCATCCCCAATCCAGCGCTCCAGAGCGGCTCAATCAATCAATAACACACATTTATGCCAGACTATTGATTATGAACTAATGCTGATGAATAATGACAGTGTTTACTTTACCATGTTTATATAGTCATATGTTTTAGACGCTTGTAACGATGCATATTTGATCTCCTGAACTTGAATGAGCTCCTGCAACTGCAATAGAGGCGCAGACATTTCAAAATAAGAGTCCCGGTGTATTTCCAGCTGGTTTATCATTAAAAGTCACGCATTATATATTCGTTTTTGCTCACACAATAAACTGAGTTTCATTTCATTCCCATTTAATTCATAGTCAGGAGGAAAGACCAGCATTTGACACATATTCAATAAAGCATCAGGATTATAATAGTTCACTAAAACCATTAAAACATATTCATTACTTGAAATTAAATAAATGTTAACTGAAATAACAAAAATGAAATAAACTTATTTGAAGCTTTAGCTTAACCTGATATACTGACTAAAACAGAAATACACAGTTATAACAACTATAGAGATGTTTAAAAAACAGACAAAAAAGTGAATTGAGCTCTTTCGTGTATTTTTAATGTAAAAAACAAAATGATGTCAAAATGTCAGTTCAAGTGTCAGTCGGTCATGTGACGCTTAAATGCTTAATGTATTACAATTGAACTAAACTCATTAGATTTTAGGAGAATAAAACTAGACTAAAACTAAAAACAATTCAGGCGACTAAAATATGGCTAAAACTAAATCAGAATCTGCTGTCAAAATGAACACTGCAATCATAGCACCCATGTTTTCATTGGATAAAGCCAGCCAATGCCTAGCCAGCAAAGTTTTGATGGATGGACGTAGTAACCAATCAAAAGGCGTCATCTTGTGCAGTTATATGTGAACACTACTAGTGCTGACGTCTCCATTGAGTCCCGCGCACACAGTTTACACACACTTGACATAAAAGCTCACAGAATCGACATCATCCTCAAATCTGAATCAAAACATGATCAGACATTCAGTTTCATATTCAGGTTATTCTCAACATCCATTTTCCCTCAGTGAGTCCCTTACATGTATATTTGCTCTGTTCCGATACTACTTTGAGTTACTATGACTCTTGGGTAACAACATTTCAAGTGTCTTTTATCTGAATATAGACCATAGGGTTTAAGAGCTGCAGACATTTTTATTTGGGTTTGCAGAAAATTCTCAAAAAGAGGTTAAAGATCTTGGATATAAATGTTGTGATAGAGGACTAAAGTGATTCATAAAGAACAATGGTTTAATATTTCTAACAGAGCAACTACAGTCTGCCAAATACATTTTATATTCATTAATCTTATTATACAACAGTTAGCGACACGCAAAGCTTGATTAGCTTCCCTTGGAAATATTTTCATTGGCAGACTAAAGATATACAAACTAGCTGGCCAAATGTTGTCGTCTTGTGTGAATCACAGCCATATTTATCTTGATCAAACATTATAAAGAAACTATTTGTACCTTCTTCAGAGGTATATAAATGCAATAATGGACATTAGATGTGATTGTTTGAGCTAATTATAGCACCACGACCCCTCCGTGAACAGGACTGGAATGTGCCCACCCTCTGAAATGCGAGATGGGACGTCTCATTGGTCAGTAGGGGGGGTCGACCAATACAGCTTGTAAACTGGTTCAGAAACGCCTGAAAACCAGTCCAGACGGCCTCTGATCAAGCTAATATGTGTTCGCTTTCTCAGAGGTGGTAATGACAAGCCAGATCTGTTCTAGCCTAGTAATTAGGACACACACAATCACCAAGTTCTTTCGCCTGAGAGAGGCAGTATCTTGTCCCTCATTTGACTGAATGTTTCAGAGACAGAACTGCCCGAGCGAGTCCCGACTAAACACTAGAGCAGCCCCCGTCTGTTTTAGACATTTATCAGCCTTCTCGCCGCGGAGCAGACGCACACACACTTCTTGCGTTGCTGGCACATCCCACAGCTTTTGGGGAAAGAGTGGAAATATTTGGCCTCACAAAACCGCCCGAAACCAGTGGTAACGTACAAACGACTCTCTCCTCTCTTCCTCAGTGATGTCCTAAAACACTTTTTGTACAACACTAATCGTTTTCTTCTTCCGTCTGCGGGGTGCATGTCATGTTTATACGGGTTTACAGATGAAAACTTTTCTTTGCATGATGTTTGGATCATCTCCACTAAACATCGAGCCGTTTGACGGGGTCGGTCTCATCGCTGGAGCACAGCTGCGGGACTGTAAAAGCTTTACTGTACCTGGAGCTCATTACAGCGCTGAGAGAGCGAGACCCTGCCTCATGGCCATATATTTCTCCCCTCTCGCTCGCTGGAGGTTTTATAGATTCTTTCCATCTGAGCCTGGTCATCCTAAAGAGCTTAATTAAAACGCCCTCGTCGTCATTTCTTTTTTCCTTCTCCATCTCAGCTCTGATGTAATGCTAACCGTATGCCTGAGGGTGGGACTGGCGCTTGTAGACGCCCTCTGCACACATATCAGCATCGCTCAGCTGCTTTCTCATTACTGTACGTCTGGGTCATCTTTTCCTTTGCTTGGCTTTTCTTCTGCAAACTTTGTGACAGATTGTACAACTAAATTAGTCAAAGAAAAACTGAATTTACGGACCCACTTTATATTAGTTGGCCTTAACTACTATGTACTAACCTTTTAATTAATCATTTGATACAATGCAATTATTGTGTACATGCATGTTTTTACATTGTACTTACATTTTTGAAAATACCTGCATGTAATTACATCTGTAATTAATTTCTGTAGTTACATTTGTAATGACACTGTTGACACTTCCCTTACACCAAACCCTACACTTAAACTGACCCACACCACCACACCTGTCCCTAACTCTACCCTTAAACTTACCCATACCACCACACCTGTCCCTAACCCTACCCTTAAACTTACCCACACCACCACACCTGTCCCTAACTTTACCCTTAAACTGACCCACACCACCACACCTGTCCCTAACTTTACCCTTAAACTGACCCACACCACCACACCTGTCCCTAACTTTACCCTTAAACTGACCCACACCACCACACCTGTCCCTAACTTTACCCTTAAACTGACCCACACCACCACACCTGTCCCTAACTTTACCCTTAAACTGACCCACACCACCACACCTGTCCCTAACTTTACCCTTAAACTGACCCACACACTGACCCATACCACCACACCTGTCCCTAACTTTACCCTTAAACTGACCCACACCACCACACCTGTCCCTAACCCTACCCTTAAACTTACCCATACCACCACACCTGTCCCTAACTCTACCCTTAAACTTAACCATACCACCACACCTGTCCCTAACTCTACCCTTAAACTTACCCACACCACCACACCTGTCCCTAACTCTACCCTTAAACTGACCCACACCACCACACCTGTCCCTAACCCTACCCTTAAACTTACCCATACCACCACACCTGTCCCTAACTCTACCCTTAAACTTACCCACACCACCACACCTGTCCCTAACTCTACCCTTAAACTTACCCACACCACCACACCTGTCCCTAACCCTACCCTTAAACTGACCCATACCACCACACCTGTCCCTAACCCTACCATTAAACTTACCCATACCACCACACCTGTCCCTAACCCTACCCTTAAACTGACCCATACCACCACACCTGTCCCTAACCCTACCCTTAAACTTACCCACACCACCACACCTGTCCCTAACCCTACCCTTAAACTTACCCACACCACCACACCTGTCCCTAACCCTACCCTTAAACTGACCCATACCACCACACCTGTCCCTAACCCTACCCTTAAACTTACCCACACCACCACACCTGTCCCTAACCCTACCCTTAAACTGACCCATACCCCCACACCTGTCCCTAACCCTACCCTTAAACTTACCCATACCACCACACCTGTCCCTAACCCTACCCTTAAACTTACCCACACCACCACACCTGTCCCTAACCCTACCCTTAAACTTACCCACACCACCACACCTGTCCCTAACTCTACCCTTAAACTTACCCATACCCCCACACCTGTCCCTAACTCTACCCTTAAACTTACCCATACCACCACACCTGTCCCTAACTCTACCCTTAAACTGACCCATACCACCACACCTGTCCCTAACCCTACCCTTAAACTTACCCATACCACCACACCTGTCCCTAACCCTACCCTTAAACTTACCCACACCACCACACCTGTCCCTAACTCTACCCTTAAACTTACCCACACCACCACACCTGTCCCTAACCCTACCCTTAAACTTACCCATACCACCACACCTGTCCCTAACCCTACCCTTAAACTTACCCACACCACCACACCTGTCCCTAACTCTACCCTTAAACTTACCCACACCACCACACCTGTCCCTAACTCTACCCTTAAACTTACCCACACCACCACACCTGTCCCTAACCCTACCCTTAAACTGACCCATACCCCCACACCTGTCCCTAACCCTACCCTTAAACTGACCCATACCCCCACACCTGTCCCTAACCCTACCCTTAAACTTACCCACACCACCACACCTGTCCCTAACCCTACCCTTAAACTTACCCACACCAGCACACCTGTCCCTAACCCTACCCTTAAACTGACCCACACCACCACACCTGTCCCTAACTCTACCCTTAAACTTACCCACACCACCACACCTGTCCCTAACCCTACCCTTAAACTTACCCATACCACCACACCTGTCCCTAACTCTACCCTTAAACTTACCCATACCACCACACCTGTCCCTAACTCTACCCTTAAACTTACCCATACCACCACACCTGTCCCTAACTCTACCCTTAAACTTACCTAGACCACCACACCTGTCCCTAACTCTACCCTTAAACTTACCCACACCACCACACCTGTCCCTAACTCTGCCCTTAAACTTACCCACACCACCACACCTGTCCCTAACCCTACCCTTAAACTGACCCACACCACCACACCTGTCCCTAACCCAACCCTTAAACTTACCTAGACCACCACACCTGTCCCTAACTCTACCCTTAAACTTACCCACACCACCACACCTGTCCCTAACTCTACCCTTAAACTTACCCACACCACCACACCTGTCCCTAACCCTACCCTTAAACTGACCCACACCACCACACCTGTCCCTAACCCTACCCTTAAACTGACCCACACCACCACACCTGTCCCTAACCCTACCCTTAAACTTACCCACACCACCACACCTGTCCCTAACCCTACCCCTACCCTTAAACTGACCCACACCACCACACCTGTCCCTAACCCTACCCTTAAACTTACCCACACCACCACACCTGTCCCTAACCCTACCCTTAAACTGACCCACACCACCACACCTGTCCCTAACCCTACCCTTAAACTTACCCACACCACCACACCTGTCCCTAACCCTACCCTTAAACTTACCCACACCACCACACCTGTCCCTAACCCTACCCTTAAACTGACCCACACCACCACACCTGTCCCTAACCCTACCCTTAAACTGACCCACACCACCACACCTGTCCCTAACTCTACCCTTAAACTTACCCACACCACCACACCTGTCCCTAACCCTACCCTTAAACTTACCCATACCACCACACCTGTCCCTAACTCTACCCTTAAACTTACCCATACCACCACACCTGTCCCTAACTCTACCCTTAAACTTACCCAGACCACCACACCTGTCCCTAACTCTACCCTTAAACTTACCCACACCACCACACCTGTCCCTAACTCTGCCCTTAAACTTACCCACACCACCACACCTGTCCCTAACCCTACCCTTAAACTGACCCACACCACCACACCTGTCCCTAACCCTACCCTTAAACTGACCCACACCACCACACCTGTCCCTAACCCTACCCTTAAACTTACCCACACCACCACACCTGTCCCTAACCCTACCCTTAAACTTACCCATACCACCACACCTGTCCCTAACTCTACCCTTAAACTTACCTAGACCACCACACCTGTCCCTAACTCTACCCTTAAACTTACCCACACCACCACACCTGTCCCTAACTCTACCCTTAAACTTACCCACACCACCACACCTGTCCCTAACCCTACCCTTAAACTGACCCACACCACCACACCTGTCCCTAACCCTACCCTTAAACTGACCCACACCACCACACCTGTCCCTAACCCTACCCTTAAACTTACCCACACCACCACACCTGTCCCTAACCCTACCCTTAAACTTACCCACACCACCACACCTGTCCCTAACTCTACCCTTAAACTTACCCACACCACCACACCTGTCCCTAACTCTACCCTTAAACTTACCCACACCACCACACCTGTCCCTAACCCTACCCTTAAACTTACCCACACCACCACACCTGTCCCTAACCCTACCCTTAAACTTACCCACACCACCACACCTGTCCCTAACTCTACCCTTAAACTTACCCACACCACCACACCTGTCCCTAACTCTACCCTTAAACTTACCCACACCACCACACCTGTCCCTAACCCTACCCTTAAACTTACCCATACCACCACACCTGTCTCTAACTCTACCCTTAAACTTACCCACACCACCACACCTGTCCCTAACCCTACCCTTAAACTTACCCATACCACCACACCTGTCACTAACCCTACCCTTAAACTTACCCATACCACCACACCTGTCTCTAACCCTACCCTTAAACTTACCCATACCACCACACCTGTCTCTAACTCTACCCTTAAACTTACCCATACCACCACACCTGTCCCTAACCCTACCCTTAAACTGACCCATACCACCACACCTGTCCCTAACTCTACCCTTAAACTGACCCACACCACCACACCTGTCCCTAACCCTACCCTTAAACTTACCCATACCACCACACCTGTCTCTAACCCTACCCTTAAACTTACCCACACCACCACACCACACCTGTCCCTAACCCTACCCTTAAACTTACCCACACCACCACACCTGTCCCTAACCCTACCCTTAAACTTACCCATACCACCACACCTGTCCCTAACCCTACCCTTAAACTTACCCACACCACCACACCACACCTGTCCCTAACCCTACCCTTAAACTTACCCATACCACCACACCTGTCCCTAACCCTACCCTTAAACTTACCCACACCACCACACCTGTCCCTAACTCTACCCTTAAACTTACCCACACCACCACACCTGTCCCTAACCCTACCCTTAAACTGACCCACACCACCACACCTGTCCCTAACTCTACCCTTAAACTTACCCACACCACCACACCTGTCCCTAACCCTACCCTTAAACTTACCCATACCACCACACCTGTCCCTAACTCTACCCTTAAACTTACCCATACCACCACACCTGTCCCTAACTCTACCCTTAAACTTACCTAGACCACCACACCTGTCCCTAACTCTACCCTTAAACTTACCCACACCACCACACCTGTCCCTAACTCTGCCCTTAAACTTACCCACACCACCACACCTGTCCCTAACCCTACCCTTAAACTGACCCACACCACCACACCTGTCCCTAACCCTACCCTTAAACTGACCCACACCACCACACCTGTCCCTAACCCTACCCTTAAACTTACCCACACCACCACACCTGTCCCTAACCCTACCCTTAAACTTACCCATACCACCACACCTGTCCCTAACTCTACCCTTAAACTTACCCACACCACCACACCTGTCCCTAACTCTACCCTTAAACTTACCCACACCACCACACCTGTCCCTAACCCTACCCTTAAACTTACCCACACCACCACACCTGTCCCTAACCCTACCCTTAAACTTACCCACACCACCACACCTGTCCCTAACTCTACCCTTAAACTTACCCACACCACCACACCTGTCCCTAACTCTACCCTTAAACTTACCCACACCACCACACCTGTCCCTAACCCTACCCTTAAACTTACCCACACCACCACACCTGTCTCTAACCCTACCCTTAAACTTACCCACACCACCACACCTGTCCCTAACTCTACCCTTAAACTTACCCACACCACCACACCTGTCCCTAACCCTACCCTTAAACTTACCCATACCACCACACCTGTCTCTAACCCTACCCTTAAACTTACCCATACCACCACACCTGTCTCTAACTCTACCCTTAAACTTACCCACACCACCACACCTGTCCCTAACCCTACCCTTAAACTTACCCATACCACCACACCTGTCTCTAACCCTACCCTTAAACTTACCCATACCACCACACCTGTCTCTAACCCTACCCTTAAACTTACCCATACCACCACACCTGTCTCTAACTCTACCCTTAAACTTACCCATACCACCACACCTGTCCCTAACCCTACCCTTAAACTGACCCATACCACCACACCTGTCCCTAACTCTACCCTTAAACTTACCCACACCACCACACCTGTCCCTAACCCTACCCTTAAACTTACCCATACCACCACACCTGTCTCTAACCCTACCCTTAAACTTACCCACACCACCACACCTGTCCCTAACCCTACCCTTAAACTTACCCATACCACCACACCTGTCCCTAACCCTACCCTTAAACTTACCCACACCACCACACCTGTCCCTAACCCTACCCTTAAACTTACCCACACCACCACACCTGTCTCTAACCCTACCCTTAAACTTACCCATACCACCACACCTGTCCCTAACCCTACCCTTAAACTTACCCATACCACCACACCTGTCCCTAACCCTACCCTTAAACTTACCCACACCACCACACCTGTCTCTAACCCTACCCTTAAACTTACCCACACCACCACACCTGTCCCTAACCCTACCCTTAAACTTACCCACACCACCACACCTGTCTCTAACCCTACCCTTAAACTTACCCACACCACCACACCTGTCTCTAACCCTACCCTTAAACTTACCCACACCACCACACCTGTCCCTAACCCTACCCTTAAACTGACCCACACCACCACACCTGTCCCTAACCCTACCCTTAAACTGACCCACACCACCACACCTGTCCCTAACCCTACCCTTAAACTGACCCACACCACCACACCTGTCCCTAACCCTACCCTTAAACTGACCCACACCATCACACCTGTCCCTAACCCTACCCTTAAACTTACCCACACCACCACACCTGTCCCTAACCCTACCCTTAAACTTACCCATACCACCACACCTGTCCCTAACTCTACCCTTAAACTTACCCACACCACCACACCTGTCCCTAACCCTACCCTTAAACTTACCCACACCACCACACCTGTCCCTAACCCTACCCTTAAACTTACCCACACCACCACACCTGTCCCTAACCCTACCCTTAAACTTACCCACACCACCACACCTGTCCCTAACTCTACCCTTAAACTTACCCACACCACCACACCTGTCCCTAACTCTACCCTTAAACTTACCCACACCACCACACCTGTCCCTAACCCTACCCTTAAACTTACCCACACCACCACACCTGTCTCTAACCCTACCCTTAAACTTACCCACACCACCACACCTGTCCCTAACTCTACCCTTAAACTTACCCACACCACCACACCTGTCCCTAACCCTACCCTTAAACTTACCCATACCACCACACCTGTCTCTAACCCTACCCTTAAACTTACCCATACCACCACACCTGTCTCTAACTCTACCCTTAAACTTACCCACACCACCACACCTGTCCCTAACCCTACCCTTAAACTTACCCATACCACCACACCTGTCTCTAACCCTACCCTTAAACTTACCCATACCACCACACCTGTCTCTAACCCTACCCTTAAACTTACCCATACCACCACACCTGTCTCTAACTCTACCCTTAAACTTACCCATACCACCACACCTGTCCCTAACCCTACCCTTAAACTGACCCATACCACCACACCTGTCCCTAACTCTACCCTTAAACTTACCCACACCACCACACCTGTCCCTAACCCTACCCTTAAACTTACCCATACCACCACACCTGTCTCTAACCCTACCCTTAAACTTACCCACACCACCACACCTGTCCCTAACCCTACCCTTAAACTTACCCACACCACCACACCTGTCCCTAACCCTACCCTTAAACTGACCCATACCACCACACCTGTCCCTAACCCTACCCTTAAACTGACCCACACCACCACACCTGTCCCTAACCCTACCCTTAAACTTACCCACACCACCACACCTGTCCCTAACCCTACCCTTAAACTGACCCATACCACCACACCTGTCCCTAACCCTACCCTTAAACTTACCCACACCACCACACCTGTCCCTAACCCTACCCTTAAACTTACCCACACCACCACACCTGTCCCTAACCCTACCCTTAAACTTACCCACACCACCACACCTGTCTCTAACCCTACCCTTAAACTTACCCATACCACCACACCTGTCCCTAACCCTACCCTTAAACTTACCCATACCACCACACCTGTCCCTAACCCTACCCTTAAACTTACCCACACCACCACACCTGTCTCTAACCCTACCCTTAAACTTACCCACACCACCACACCTGTCTCTAACCCTACCCTTAAACTTACCCACACCACCACACCTGTCCCTAACTCTACCCTTAAACTTACCCATACCACCACACCTGTCTCTAACTCTACCCTTAAACTTACCCACACCACCACACCTGTCCCTAACCCTACCCTTAAACTTACCCATACCACCACACCTGTCCCTAACCCTACCCTTAAACTTACCCATACCACCACACCTGTCCCTAACCCTACCCTTAAACTTACCCACACCACCACACCTGTCTCTAACCCTACCCTTAAACTTACCCACACCACCACACCTGTCTCTAACCCTACCCTTAAACTTACCCACACCACCACACCTGTCCCTAACCCTACCCTTAAACTTACCCATACCACCACACCTGTCTCTAACCCTACCCTTAAACTTACCCATACCACCACACCTGTCTCTAACTCTACCCTTAAACTTACCCACACCACCACACCTGTCCCTAACCCTACCCTTAAACTTACCCACACCACCACACCTGCAATCTCTTAAGGGCTAGTTCACCCAGAAATGTTAATTCTGTCATTAATGATGTCCCCTCATGTCGTTGGACACCCGTAAGACCTCCGTTCGTCTCTAAATAACGACTTATATAGTGATGACCGATTTCAAAACACAGCATCATGATGCAATGAATCAGCGAGTCGATTCATGATTCGGATCGCGTGTCAAACTGCTGAAATACGTGACTTTGGAGATCCAAACCGCTGAATCGACTCATTGATTCATAACACTCTGAACCGCTGAATCGTCTCACGGATTCATAACGCTCTGAACCGCTGAATCAACTCACTGATTCATAACGCTCTGAACCGCTGAATCAACTCACTGATCCATAACGCTCTGAACCGCTGAATCGACTCACTGACTCATAACACTCTGAACCGCTGAATCGACTCACTGATTCATAACGCTCTGAACCACTGAATCGACTCACTGATTCATAACGCTCCGAACCGCTGAATCGACTCACTGATTCATAATGCTCCGAACCGCTGAATCGATTCACTGATTCATAACGCTTCGAACCGCTGAATCGACTCACTGATTCATAACGCTCTGAACCGCTGAATCGACTCGCTGATTCATAACGCTCCGAACCGCTGAATCGACTCACTGATTCATAACGCTCCGAACCGCTGAATCGATTCACTGATTCATAACGCTTCGAACCGCTGAATCGACTCACTGATTCATAACGCTCTGAACCGCTGAATCGACTCACTGATTCATAACGCTCTGAACCGCTGAATCGACTCACTGACTCATAATGCTTCGAAGCTTCATGATGCCGTGTTTTGAAATCGGTCATCTCTATATAAGTCGTTATTTATTTGCCCTGAAAAATAGCGGACGAGGACCAACGTCAGCCGACAGACACACTGAGAAAACTTAAAAAAAAACTGCCCAACCGACCGTCGGCTTGATGTGTTCCAGGCTTAATATCATATATATATATATGAAATAAAAAAGTTTTAAATTAATTGTAACATATTATTTCTTTGTAGATATTTGTTAAATTTACTAGCAATTATTATCGTGAGTGTCAAATCACATTTAGGTTCTAAAAGACCATTTTTATGAGCTGAATTGTGGCTGCACAAACTAAACTGATTGAATTGACCATAAAAACTATTAATAAAACTCAAAAACCATAATAAATGGCTTTATTAGATCATTTAATACTGGAGCCACTGACGTGATCAAACTTTGCGTAAACGAGTCGCACTTCCCATCACTGCAACCTGAGTGTCATGGAGTCTGTTCGTACTCAGATGTGTGCGATGACTGTTACATCTGAACATGATAGTTAGAACCTCTAAACACCCCTCATCACACACAGCTAAATAACAGTTTTACTCTCGTACAGTAGAGGTGTTAAAGGCTGCCATTCCTTCAAAGCTGTCTGGCTTTCCCAGGTCAAGCTGTTAGAGGCTGGATCACCTGTGATGCCGTAACTTATCATTATGGAAATGTGTGCGCAGACAGTATACATTAACAGAGTTATATGAGGAACACGCAGGGCTGAGTGTGTGTTGTATCCCACAGGTTTCAGCCATGAGACTAATCCTGGCACTGTCACTCCTCGCCTGTGTGACCTTCAGCCTCGCAGAAGAGCCGAGGCGAGGTAGAAGACGAGGTGTTGGACCCAAGCGAGCCAGAAAGCAGACGTCAGTCAGCGCCCTGCAGCAGGGAGGACCGCCAGACCGCAAGGGACAAGATGGAGCGGTTTACAGAGAATCTTACAAGAACACAAAACAGCCAAACTACGACGTGACTGCAGGTTAGTGTTGACAACAGCTGATGCCAACTTTCAGAAACATTATTCGTAATATAAAGATTGTGTGTGTGTGTGTGTGTAAAAGTGTTATTACTAGTACCATGGGAAAAGTTTTTCGTAAGCGTATAAAAGTATGTATAGTAAGATATAGTAAATGTTGTCCTTTGACAGGTTCCAAAAAGCCATACAAATCCAATATACATTGAGAGGGTTTGGGTTGGTGTTTATGGTTTAGTACATGACCATTCTGTCCAGGGTGGTAATGGTCAGGACTGACCACATGATTATACACTGGCAACATGTGACCCTGCAATTCACTAAACATCATCGCCAAGAGTGGATGATTCCAACAACACTTTAGCATTGATGTCAATAACAGGAAACAGCACAAATGTGGTCAGTAAGACCCCATTAAAACAACAGAAAAGCCCTGTAGACACATTTTACTGCTGTATTGCTAGCATGTGTACACCAAACGGCTAAGATCTCTGTACATGAGAATGTAGGTAGAAGTATGTGGAAAAGTGTTGTGATAGACTGCTATATATAGCCATTTTACAGCCCGATTATACGCATCGGATGAACATTGGGCCAGGTGGGCCTTAATAGTCCCTGTACATGCATAATGTGGCTTCTGTTGCCAATCATTGCCATTTTTAAAGTTGATTTTTTTCTATGAATCACATTTTAAATAATGAATCAATCAAATTAACATGATCAAACTGACAGCCTTGAACATTTTCATGGTGCCAAAAGTATAACAGATGCATTATTTGTGACCCGTGCTGGGAAAATGAGTCGCAATGAGCAGATTTTCAAAAACAAAGTTGAATTGTAAAGTTGAAAAGTTCTATTAGAAAACCTTCAAAATGATGTATGATTGGTTGGAATCAGAAAATGAATGAGCTTCACCTGTTTGAAGTCGATAGAGTCAGCAAAGTCAATTCTGAGAAAAATCGAGTTAAAGTTTTCTGAAGGTTTCAAAACAAAATAACCTAGCAATCATACCTTAAACTCCCTAGAAATAACACCAAATTTGACACCAAGTCAAAACCAAATATCTATAGGAAAAATATACATTCAACCACAATTGTGTGTGAATAACATGAGACAGACGGCATATATATTAAAGGGTGATGAATCGAGAAATCAACTTTCCGTTGAGCCTGTGATATATAAAAGCTCAAGTTTCAGAGCTGAAAAGGTTCTTGTTAGTCAAAGAAAAGCTTTTGACACCGACCCAGAAAACGAGAGATCTCAGAACATGTCGACCACTGACATCACTGCCTCAAGCCCCGCCCACCGACTCGTGAAGCTAAACGGGTCGCCGAGCAATAAACATGCGGTTCCAGCTCACGAGTGTAAGACATTGAGCGTTTGCTCGCTTCATTTAACCGCGGATTCGTTTGTAAACAAGACACAGGTGGAGACTGGATTTGCAGACATATTGAGATTAAAACACAACGCTGTGCTTCTGGATCCCACAGGAACGCTGCAACACACTGATGTGAGTAAAACATGTGTTTATATGTGTTAGTATTGCATTGTTACAGATCGTTAGATATCTATTGATTACACACCTCAGCACGCGGTCACAGGCTGGAGCAGCTGTTATTGGTTCATTCGGGATCAGACTCGGACTTGTAACGCCAGCTCGCAAAGCCCAACGTCCCGGGGCTGTGTGTTTTTCAGACGGGCTACCACCTGCCTGCCGACGGGCTATAGTGAAATAACATTCCTTTCTTGCGCGCGTGCTCGTGCGTGTGTACAGTTCGTAGCTATATACACTGATGATCGGGCCGGCCAAGTAATACAAAACATTACTTTCCAATCAATCGCAGGTGATGAGAGATGAATCATTGTGTTTGTTTTGCGAGTCCTGTGAGCGTTTCTCCAGACGCTTTCAAAACGCTTTTCCCCACATGTACTGAGAGGAGCTGAAGCTCATTAAATATGCAAATCTTATCCAATCCTAGCTCTGGGCGTTTACGCACAGTCTTCAGTGCAGTACGCCCATCAAAACGGACCGTTTTTCAGAGAGCCTCAAACCCAGGGCAGAAAATAGCCTATTATAGACGCGTGGCGTAAAGTTTTGATGCAAATCGACCTGAAGTTCAAATACGCTTTTTGCCGAACTCACTCTACTCCCTTTTCCCATCACGCATCACATCGGAAAGCCATTTACTTTCAATAAAAATTACGAAAATATTAGAAAAGTTGAAACAAAGTGTCTAATGTGTGTTTAATAATAAGTGTTTATCGGTTAGGGGAAGGTGAACAGAATTGTAGACAGTAAAAGTGAGTGGGCTCAATATCAATGGTCGTGAAAAGTGGGTGCCCTCATACAATGATATCGGGATCACGCGGCGTCTGAGGCGTCTATGCACACGCGTCTGATCTGTCAGTCAGTGTAAGATCGTTATGTTTACATCAGCATGAGTTTGAAAATCACATTTCATTGGTTGAGACTCCAGCCATCGAGAATTCATTATGAATCTTCATAAAGTTGGAATGCTGCGCTTTAAAAACGATACCAAACTTGAGCTGAGGGGAAGCGCCAGTGGTCAAGAAGAAAAAATGCATTTTTCATGCACAAGGGAAAGGTACAGCTCTCAGAAAACATACAAATAAAGATAATTATTCAATTGCTTTTTGGAGCATTGGAATCACTGGACGAGGGTTTAATGAACTAATTTTTGTGAAAACCTCAAATTCGACCAAAACTGATTTTTTTCACTGGTTTGGCTCAAGCGGCTCCTCCCGCAGTTTCTCCTGAAGTGAGTTAAACTGCAGTTCATGGACTGGCCACTAGAGACAGACTCCAGAAGGAGCAGAATCTCATTGAGCTCATGTTAAAATGGCCAACTTTACAGCAGAAGAACACATGTTTACAGTCTGGGACAAACTGTGCTTTTGGTCTGTACGGCTAATGTTGCCCTTCATGACGACTGTGAGGGGGGGATTTATTTATAACTCATTCCTTTACATTATATAAAGCCTTAAAGTTCTGCATAATTAAGGGCGTGGCCACTTTGAGTGACAGGTGGATTGCCGTTTGTCTGCTGTCTGTTAGTCATCACCTCAGCTCCGCCCACGTCCCGCCTCTTTGCCCATTTTCTGTTATCCAGGAGTGACGCGCTGACAAGATGGGGACGGCCGACTTTGAGTCCATATTTTTTTCAGTCTATGGTTTGGCTGTAGCTCGTAATTCATATTTTTCATGTGGCATCACACACTTGGCGTCACATTTTACATCACAGGTCACATTTTGAACTGAATCTTGGCAGTGATTACATTGCAGCAAACTTCACTTTAATTTTGCACTGATTTGCATAAGCAGAAATCAATCACATGTCTAAGTTTCTTTGGTGTTTGTAATTGTCGTTATTCCAGGAAAAACAGAGCACTGTGTATTTCGAGGCATCACCATGTACGATCAAACGGTGTGGTCGCCGAAGCCGTGTGTGAATTGCCTGTGTTCCAGCGGTGAGGTGGTCTGCGACCAAATACTGTGTCCCGCCCTTCAGTGCCAACTCAAATTTCAACGAATTGGAGAGTGCTGCCCAATTTGCATCGACCCAGGTTTGGACAAAACATGGCATTATCACTGCTGGCCAGAATATTTTGTGTATTAATTGTTAAGTTTGATCTTTCCTAATCTTATAAATGCACAGTCCCAGTTGTCGAAGGCCCAGAGTATTCTGGTGACTCTCCCGTTCCCAACGATCTCACCGAGCATTATACCGGAACATCACAAAGTCAGACAGACAGGAAAGAAAGACAAAAAAAGGACGAAGAGGAACGAAATCGCAAAAAAGACGCTGAACGCAAGAAGAGAAAGAAACAGAAGAAACAGGAAGCCGAGAGACAGAGAAAATTAAAGGCCAAAGATGCCCGAGAAAAAGAGGAGGAGCAAAGGAGGCTGCGAGAGGAGGAAGAGGAGAGAGCGGCCGCAGAGGAGAGGAAAAGAAGGATGGAAGAGCAGCGGAAGGCCGAGGAGGACAGGGCTCGTAGGCTAGAGGTAGAGCAGAAAGAGATGATGAGAGCTCTGGAGGAAGCGGCCGAACGTGCCCAGGAAGGACTCCGAGGGGACGAGGCCACTGAAGACGAGGACATGGTCTGGTTGAGGGGAGACGTTTTTCAAATGCCACCCGTTCCACCAACGAGAGCAGCAGGTCCTCCTCTCTCAGCTCTCCAAGAGCCAACCGAACCAGACGAGGAGGACACTGAGCCAAGGGAAGAGCAACCAGAAGTAGTAGAGGAGGAGTCTGAGATGGTAACCACATTGCTGCCACCAGGTTGTTCGATCTCTGATGTCACTATCACCTGTGAAAATGCTAAACTGACGGGTATTCCTCCACTGTCCATCCCTGAGCTCAAATCACTCAGCCTACAGGGTGAGGAAGGCCACATCCCTGCCTAACCCCTTAATGCTGCGTTCACACCGAAAGCGAATGGAGGAGCGAGTGATTTCCATGTTAAGTCAATGTAAAGATACATTGACGCGCGTCTGGAGGTCCTGCGGTGCGATATACGCGTTTAGTGTGGCGCGACGGACGTCCAGTTCGCGTGAAAGAGGCTAATTGAGCGTCTGGAGCGAGTGCTTTACATGTTAAGTCAATGTAAAGACACATTTAGCACGGCTAAAAGACACGAATTAAGCATCTTGCACGATGCGCGAATGATTTTATTTGGTGTTTTTTGTGCATTCAAACGTTTGAAGCGAATTCGCGTCTGAAGCTCAAGTTGAAAACTCCGTATTAACCAATCAGGAGCCTGCTCGCTGCTGTCACGTGGTGATAAACTAATGCCCAGTCAATAGCGGATGAGAAACCCCACGTAATTTAAAAATACTACTGTTATTGTGTCACAAACTGTAGTTTTAAGACTTTTTCAGGCGATAATGTAGTTGTTTAAAGCTCAAATCTGTGGTTTGTAAAGAGAGCTCCTCTCTGAGCACGTGATCTGGTGTGTGTGGAGTTGAACATGTGATCTGGTGTGTGTGGAGTTGAACATGTGATCTGGTGTGTGTGGAGTTGAACATGTGATCTGGTGTGTGTGGAGTTGAACATGTGATCTGGTGTGTGTGGAGTTGAACATGTGATCTGGTGTGTGTGGAGTTGAACATGTGATCTGGTGTGTGTGGAGTTGAACATGTGATCTGGTGTGTGTGGAGTTGAACGTGATCTGGTGTGTGTGGAGTTGAACATGTGATCTGGTGTGTGTGGAGTTGAACATGTGATCTGGTGTGTGTGGAGCTGAACATGTGATCTGGTGTGTGTGGAGTTGAACATGTGATCTGGTGTGTGTGGAGTTGAACATGTGATCTGGTGTGTGTGGAGTTGAACATGTGATCTGTTGTGTGTGGAGCTGAACATGTGATCTGGTGTGTGTGGAGTTGAACATGTGATCTGGTGTGTGTGGAGTTGAACATGTGATCTGGTGTGTGTGGAGTTGAACATGTGATCTGGTGTGTGTGGAGTTGAACATGTGATCTGGTGTGTGTGGAGTTGAACATGTGATCTGGTGTGTGTGGAGCTGAACATGTGATCTGGTGTGTGTGGAGTTGAACATGTGATCTGGTGTGTGTGGAGTTGAACATGTGATCTGGTGTGTGTGGAGTTGAACATGTGATCTGTTGTGTGTGGAGCTGAACATGTGATCTGGTGTGTGTGGAGTTGAACATGTGATCTGGTGTGTGTGGAGTTGAACATGTGATCTGGTGTGTGTGGAGTTGAACATGTGATCTGGTGTGTGTGGAGTTGAACATGTGATCTGGTGTGTGTGGAGTTGAACATGTGATCTGTTGTGTGTGGAGCTGAACATGTGATCTGGTGTGTGTGGAGTTGAACATGTGATCTGGTGTGTGTGGAGTTGAACATGTGATCTGGTGTGTGTGGAGTTGAACGTGATCTGGTGTGTGTGGAGTTGAACATGTGATCTGGTGTGTGTGGAGTTGAACATGTGATCTGGTGTGTGTGGAGTTGAACGTGATCTGGTGTGTGTGGAGTTGAACATGTGATCTGGTGTGTGTGGAGTTGAACATGTGATCTGGTGTGTGTGGAGCTGAACATGTGATCTGGTGTGTGTGGAGCTAAACATGTGATCTGGTGTGTGTGGAGCTGAACATGTGATCTGGTGTGTGTGGAGTTGAACATGTGATCTGGTGTGTGTGGAGTTGAACATGTGATCTGGTGTGTGTGGAGTTGAACATGTGATCTGGTGTGTGTGGAGTTGAACGTGATCTGGTGTGTGTGGAGTTGAACATGTGATCTGGTGTGTGTGGAGTTGAACATGTGATCTGGTGTGTGTGGAGTTGAACATGTGATCTGGTGTGTGTGGAGCTGAACATGTGATCTGGTGTGTGTGGAGTTAAACATGTGATCTGGTGTGTGTGGAGCTGAACATGTGATCTGGTGTGTGTGGAGTTGAACATGTGATCTGGTGTGTGTGGAGTTGAACATGTGATCTGGTGTGTGTGGAGTTGAACATGTGATCTGGTGTGTGTGGAGTTGAACATGTGATCTGGTGTGTGTGGAGCTGAACATGTGATCTGGTGTGTGTGGAGTTGAACATGTGATCTGGTGTGTGTGGAGTTGAACATGTGATCTAGTGTGTGTGGAGTTGAACATGTGATCTGGTGTGTGTGGAGTTGAACATGTGATCTGGTGTGTGTGGAGTTGAACATGTGATCTGGTGTGTGTGGAGCTGAACATGTGATCTGGTGTGTGTGGAGTTGAACATGTGATCTGGTGTGTGTGGAGTTGAACATGTGATCTGGTGTGTGTGGTGTTGAACATGTGATCTGGTGTGTGTGGAGTTGAACATGTGATCTGGTGTGTGTGGAGCTGAACATGTGATCTGGTGTGTGTGGAGTTGAACATGTGATCAGGTGTGTGTGGAGTTGAACGTGATCTGGTGTGTGTGGAGTTGAACATGTGATCTGGTGTGTGTGGAGTTGAACATGTGATCTGGTGTGTGTGGAGTTGAACATGTGATCTGGTGTGTGTGGAGCTGAACATGTGATCTGGTGTGTGTGGAGTTGAACATGTGATCTGGTGTGTGTGGAGCTGAACATGTGATCTGGTGTGTGTGGAGTTGAACATGTGATCTGGTGTGTGTGGAGTTGAACATGTGATCTGGTGTGTGTGGAGTTGAACATGTGATCTGGTGTGTGTGGAGCTGAACATGTGATCTGGTGTGTGTGGAGTTGAACATGTGATCTGGTGTGTGTGGAGTTGAACATGTGATCTGGTGTGTGTGGAGCTGAACATGTGATCTGGTGTGTGTGGAGTTGAACATGTGATCTGGTGTGTGTGGAGCTGAACATGTGATCTGGTGTGTGTGGAGTTGAACATGTGATCTGGTGTGTGTGGAGTTGAACATGTGATCTGGTGTGTGTGGAGTTGAACATGTGATCTGGTGTGTGTGGAGTTGAACATGTGATCTGGTGTGTGTGGAGTTGAACATGTGATCTGGTGTGTGTGGAGTTGAACATGTGATCTGGTGTGTGTGGAGTTGAACATGTGATCTGGTGTGTGTGGAGCTGAACATGTGATCTGGTGTGTGTGGAGTTGAACATGTGATCTGGTGTGTGTGGAGTTGAACATGTGATCTGGTGTGTGTGGAGTTGAACATGTGATCTGGTGTGTGTGGAGTTGAACATGTGATCTGGTGTGTGTGGATTTGAACATGTGATCTGGTGTGTGTGCAGTTGAACATGTGATCTGGTGTGTGTGGAGCTGAACATGTGATCTGGTGTGTGTGGAGTTGAACATGTGATCTGGTGTGTGTGTGGAGTTGAACATGTGATCTGGTGTGTGTGTGTGTGTGTGTGAGCTCCAGTGGATCAGGCGCTCAGTGCTCATTAACCCCGGCGAGAGCAGCCTTTCCTCGGCCAGTCCTTCAGCCGCTGGCTCTGGTGTCTCTGTGGTGGTTAAACATCAGATATAATTCATCTTGTGTTGATCTAACGGCCCATCTTTGCTCTCATGATCATCATTTGTTCCCTGGCGATTCGTTTTGGCTGAGGGCAAAGAGAAGTTTCATTACTTTATATTTTAGGATATTTAACTTTACCGTTGTTTGACTGAATTGTTAGCTTTATTTATTGTACAGCTTCTTATACTTTTATAATGGCTATTATTGATCACACATAAACTGACATTTAACAGAAAGAGGCTGGGTTGTGTTGTATATTTTGTTTGTTTTAAATACACATGCAGTGAAGATGATCCAGGTATGCGTCGCCTGAACCACATGTGTGTGGCTATTAATGTTTAATAATTGTTTTAATGAAAAGAGGCAGTGTTGTTTTATGACATATTTTGTTTTATTGTAGCCTAAAATATACCTACAGGAGCGAGAGTGATGCTATAAAGAACGCTGCTGTTCCATTAGCAGAGTACCGGACGCGTGTCCTCCCGTCCTCGGGAGTTCGTTCTCCTGAGTCGAACTTGGCAAGTCTTGACTTTGGCGCGGGACAGGCGGAAGTACCGCTGAAAGCATCCAAGCTCCTGGAGCGCCTCAAACACGCGTCGATTTCGCTTCAAACGCTCGATTTATACACACGTCCAATTCACTGTAGACGCGCGAGTGGATTCAAAATGTCCAACTGTTCGGTGTGAACGCAGCATTACAGGTCCTAGAGAGATCCTGTAGATCACTTACCTAACACACATGCAGGAGATTAAGCCTAAATCAGAGCATATGCCAGTGTTAACGCAGTCCATGTCCACGAGGCTGACTTTGATAACTTGTCATGATTATGAAATTACAGGCAATGAAATCAAAACCATCCCTGCTGGAGCATTCAATGGCATTCCCAACCTAGAATGGATTGACTTGGGGAAAAACAAGATCTTGTCCTCTGGCATAGACCCTCAAGCATTTAAAGTAAGTTTGCAGCAATAAACACAATCTTTTTGTCTCTAGTGAGAAAAACATTTTGATGTCTGAAATAATCCAACTGCAATTTTCTTGCCTAGTCAAATTTGCAATTGTCTGGATGACAAAACACACATTTGGTACTGACTGGTGCAAATATTGTGCGTGATCATGCTGTTTAGCAGCATCAGACTTGAGGTAAACTGACCTTAAAGTGCCAAAGAAGCCTTGGATGTTGCCAATAAAGTGAGGCATTGGACCAAGGCTGTAAAGAAATGGCTAATCTCACGTAATGTTGAAGTCCATTGGCATGAAAACAGACCCATTTTGAGTGTAAATGTGCTAAGTTAGACCGACATGTACATTCTGGCAATCGGGATAATGTTCCGTTCCATTGCTGCCTCATATGAACGTCACTTCATGTGTTCCAGCTGAACTCTATCTGAATTAGAGAAGCAAATGTTTCTTCCACACCGGTTTAAAGCCGTACCATCTGACAGCGCTGAACTACACTTTTCTCCAATGTTCTGCTCCGTTCACTGCCATGAAGTTTCACAAATCTCGCTGTAACACACACACTATACCCACTTGTGCTTTTTTTGCACAGCCTTTCAAATAAAAACAAAATTCCATGGCACATGCTCAAGTCAAACAGCAGAGGGTAAGCTGTGCTGGTCTTTCCTATTTGCACTGGGTTCTGACCAGTAGAAATATGCCCATCATCTGAAACAAATAGTGACGTTTTTGAAAAGAATACAGTATATATACAGTACCCAGACTGCTTCAATTCATCAGAAAGCTTGGAGGGACAATCAGATATGAGAGCGATATGTCCAATCAGCCGCTCGTTTAGTGAGCTTAAACCCTGACAGCAAGCGTTATGACTCTGTTATAAGATGGTGTGCTCCTAAACAATGACACAATTCACTTTTAGGAGATTTAAGCATTCAACACTTACAGTCCTCACTTCCGTTAAAATGGATCACAGATTTTGATGACGTTCTCAACACATCTTCTGTCCAATCAAATGCTCTCTAGAATCTGAAGGCCGGCTTTACCAAACAGAACGGCTCTAGTCAAACTGTGATATTAACGAAACGCTATTGGCTGTTTTAAAAAAGGGGAGGAGCTGCTTACAGCTGGAGCCGTTTCAGGGGAAATGACGTCAACACACTGAATAACGCGGAGCGCTTTAAGGCACTTCAGTGGGACTTTAAAACTTCTCCGGTTCTCAAGGTCTTTTCTGACCACACAGGACGCTTGCGCAAATAAAACAAAAAAATGGCATGAGACTTTGTACGGTTGTCAACACTCTCTAGATATATATAAAAATACAAAAATTGGATTGATAACTTGTGTTTATGTTCGTGTGACAAAAAAAGTCACACTCAGGGCCTTCGGGGTAGAAAATGGACAAAATTCATCCTCAAAAACAGAAACAACACAGAACACACAAACAGAAGTGAAGCCGCACACTTCCAACAACGCATACAACATTCACACACACACACACACACACACACACACACACACACACACACACACACACACACACACACACACACACACACACACATTTGTTATTGCTGTTCAGTTCATTGCATTTTGATGTTCATGTTGTGTATTTTTTACTTAATATGTAATATAACTTCATTTTTGTGTAGATTAAATTTCTATAATTATAAGAAAATCAGATGTTTGAAATAAATGATAAACTCTAAAGACTTTTCTCTTGTTCAGGTTTTATTGTAATCATAATGTAATATCATTCAAAAAAAGATTTTCTCAGTACAAAAAAAATGCTAAACTTTGACAAAATTAATTCATTTGAATTGTTATAATTGTGATTTCATATCATTTAAATATGAATCCTTGTGAAAAGATATTATCCATGTTATCCCCACGAATGAAAGTTAGAAATTTGGCTCTTTTATAAAGTGAATTTTACATAAAAATGTGATTAAAAGTTTCTTTATATAAATGTAAAAATTATTACAAATACTCCAAAAACTGCACAGATGTTGAGTAAAAACATCGAGTAAAATTACATTTGTTCCAAAAAAAAATTGTTGCCTGGGGTCTGAGGAGACCCCAAAGAGCCTGAGTGTAATTCCCAAACGAAGACCGCACACGGGTCACACACACACACACACACACACACACACACACACACACACACACACACACACACACACACACACACACACACACACACACACACACACACGTCAGCATGAATAAATATCCAAAGCATTGCGAAAAAACCAAAGTGGAAAACTGTCAGTGAAGGATTTGGACAGTATATTGCATACGGCGTTATTTTGTGCACCTAAAGATTAACAACGTGATTTTTATTTATCTTTTAAGGGTCTTAAATTCCTGTCTCGCCTGTATATGGATGGAAACCTTCTGGAACAAATCCCCTCTGAGCTCCCATCAACCCTCCAGGAGCTCAAGATCAATGAGAACAATCTCAAAGAAATCGAGGAAAACAGCTTTGAAGGTAAAACAGTTGCTATGTTTAAAGGTCTATAAAAAAGCTGACATTTATGCCGTTCCTTGTCTAATGTTGTGCTATGAAAACACAATATTTTCCCATAACTCCTGGAAGGTCTCATCAGTCTGGTCACGCTGGAAATGGAGGGGAACTTGCTCAGTGAGGGTAATGTGAATCCACAGGCCTTTAAGCCTCTCGAAGAGCTGACTTACCTTCGCCTGAGCAGAAACCATTTCCGCACCGTTCCTCAGGGCCTGCCTTCATCTCTACTGGTACGTTAGACTTAGTCAAACAATGTTTTTCATATTTGTGGGCTACAAATCAGCAATGGTTTTACAGTACCTGTGGGAAACCAGTGGCACTAAAGCAGCGATTATGGCACGAGGTTACCACAGAGTAATCCCAAGCTTTGTCAAGTCTCTGTTCATTAACTCAATGAGGCTAACTCTATACTTCTCTCTGCCCTTTAGGAGTTGTACCTTGAAAACAATCTGATTGAAGAAATCTCTGAAACGGCATTCAACCACACCACAAACATCAACGTCGTCGTGCTCCGACATAACAGATTAGACGAGTCAAGCATTGGACCTTTAGCCTGGATCAACCACAGGTGCGTCTTCAACAGGGCTAACAATGGGATCAGGCAAATATTATTCTATTATACGCCTCATTTGCATATTAACCTCTTATGCTCTGGGGCCATTTCTGCCTGGATTTGTCCGACCCAAATGTAAAAGCTTCCCACACACACACACACACACACACACACACACACACACACACACACACACAGAGCTCACAGGGCCTGAGTTACACACTCTCAACAATGAGTTTATAACCAAACAATCAAAAAGCGTCTCTTATTGGGGGTTATTACAGCTCAGACAACACACACTCACATGTTCATCACTTTAGCAGTGCTTTATGAAACTCCAGAGGGTTTCCTGTAAAATGACTCCAGTGGTGTGTGTGTGTGTGTGTGTGTGTGTGTGTGTGTGTGTGTGTGTGTGTGTGTGTGTGTGTGTGTGTGTGTGTGTGTGTGTGTGTGTATGTGTGTGTGTGTGAAGCTTTTACATTCGGGTCGGACACATCCAGGCGGAAATGATCCCAGAGTAATTGAGTGTAAATGTGTGTAACATGTGATGCACATCTGCAGAAAGTAGAGGCTCTGAGCTTTGATGTGAGGTCAGAGCTCCTCCACAGACATTAAACATGTTAAGTATATACTTGATGATGTCATTCCGGACCCTGATCCGGGTCTGCAGAGTTTAAAGTCGGCATGAAACGGAAGTTGAGATCATCTATTGCTCCTTATTGTGACGTATATCCGAGTGAAACGGCTTCTGAAATTAGAAGAAAATGTAGGGCGAGGCTTGATTGGATCGTTGGAAGTTGCTTACAAAATGGAGGCAGATTTGAAGTTTGCACTTAGATCGAGTTTTTCCTCCACAACTATCTGTTAAATAAATGTATTTTCTCTCTAAATCTTTTCTACATATGTTACTGAGCATATTTCCTCACTTTCCGCTGGTTTATGCTACAGATTTCACTTATTTTAAGTCTTTTATGGCTTTATTTCTGTAAAACTTGTTCTCAGCTCTCCCTTATAAGGGGGCGTGTTCACACTCGCTGCATTCCTCGTCACGACGAGCTGTTCGTCCGACTATATCGAGTAATTTTGACATAAAAAAGCTTTTATTTCTCATATATTTCTCTCTATTTGCCTCAAGTCCTTCTTGAAGAAAGTATTGTGTACACCGAGAAAAATGCACCTAACCACCATACTACTACGATCAGCGACACTGAGATGCGGTGCAGAAACGAGATGGGGCGATAACCCCGCCCTCGTGCCATAGCCCGCCCTCGCGCCATAGCCCCGCCCTCGCGCCATAGCCCGCCCTCGCGCCATAGCCCCGCCCTCGCGCCATAGCCCCGCCCTCGCGCCATAGCCCCACCCTCGTGCCATAGCCCGCCCTCGCGCCATAACCCCGCCCTCGCGCCATAGCCCCGCCCTCGCGCCATAACCCCGCCCTCGCGTCATAACCCCGCCCTCGCGCCATAACCCCGCCCTCGCGTCATAACCCCGCCCTCGCGTCATAACCCCGCCCTCGCGCCATAGCACATGACCGGGAAGGAAGAGAGGTTGTTTCGATGGGGGAGGGAAAGTTAACATATTTGATTAAAGATTATAAGGGTAAATTATTATTTTTTAAATAATGAAGTGCACAGATAAATCAGTTCTAGTAAACACTACAATATTAAATATAAAAATACGAATTGTAAAATTTGATTTCATGCCTTTAAGAGGTTAATCCATGAAATATTGCTGCTAAAGTTTCATGCAATAATCCTTAGGAAGAGTTGAATCTGTGCTTCTGAATGCATGAACGCTTATTCTCCTTTTCCCGCTGTATCTGAAGGAACCTGGAATCTATAGATCTCTCACACAACAACTTCTACCTGGTTCCATCCTTCCTGCCAAAGTCACTGGTTCATCTGGTTCTGGCTGGGAATCAGATCGAACGCATCCCAGGATACGTGTTCGCACACATGGAGCCTGGCCTTGAGTACCTCTACCTCTCCTTCAACAAGCTGGACGGGGACGGCGTCGAGCCAGAGTCGTTTCTGGGCACCTTCAACTCTATGACTGAACTCTGTCTAGACCATAATCAGCTGACGTCCATTCCCATGGGAATTAATGAGATGACAGCGTTACATTTCCTACGACTTAACAACAACAAAATAAGGTACAGAGCTAGCCTCCTGCAGAGAGTCTGGGTCCTGGGATATGCAAGATATTACAAACTGATTCCAGATCATTTATCTTGAAATGAGTTGATTTTCCTTCACAATTTTAATGTCTATGCTTAACCCTTTAACTGTCACTGAGAATACACATGGACATGCTCTATCCAAACTTAAAGGGCTGTAACTCAAGAATGCTTTGGAGTATAGACCAAACGTTTGGACTCGTTTTAAAGACGACACTCTGCAGATTATTGCTGAAGTGAAAGCTATTCAAAATATGAAAGTATGAAAGAGTTATGGAAGTTTAAATTTACTGTAATTGAAAAATACTGTACTAAATATTTTATTTCATATAAAATATATATTTTACAAAAAATAATTTACTCTAAAATTACTATAAAATCAAAGCCATATGTCTAACCAATCTGTGTTCCAAATTTGAAGTTGATATCACAAAAATTAAAGTCCCCATGAGATGTTGTTTAGGTGCTGTACCAAACACAGCCACCGGGTGTCATTCACATTCCATTGATTGTTTTTTTGATGCATTTTCCTGTAAATTTCTGTCCAAATATCACTTCCATCACAAAACAGTCACCAAATATAGACCCTTGAGACTCAGACCTTTCCGACGATATGTGTTTTGTATAAGATTTTGAATATAAAGTAGTTAAAATAATTGTTGTAATATGAAACATGACTCCGCCCACTAGGGGAGGAGCACGCTAGAATAACTTAGAGTAACGTTTCCATGGTAACACAATATCCGATTTCAAAACGATTTTCACAGGATGAATTTAGAGTTTGTAAGCTTTCAAATGAACCCTTATTTATGATAATTACTTAAATATATGATGCGAAAAAAGGCGATCAAAAAAAGAGCACCAGGCGTCCCACAGATAAGAGGTCAAGGCGAGACACTACATGTGAATAGGGATTTTTTTTAAATGAGAAGGTATCACTGTGAAACTTCTCCAGTTTATTACTGGCATAAACATGAGAAAAAAATGCATTGCAAGTTTTGTGTAAATTAATGTTTAAATATGCAAATGAGCCCTTATATACTTAAATATAGGCTCATTTGCATACATTTCCAAAAACAAAATCTGGAAATTGGACCCGGTTTAAAATATAATGAAATTACCACCTTAATGTTGACATGTGTTAAGGGTTCAAGCTAGCCCAAATCTTCCCAGTGTGGTAAGAACAAGAAAATGAACCCAAGACACATTTCCTAAAAACATACATTTCCTTTACACAAGGACAACTTAGAGATTGTTAAATGTTTCCCCCAACAGGCATGTTTCAGAAGACGCCATCTGCGACCCCTTGAATGACGGTGACTCTCATCTAGTGGCCCTTCGCCTCGAGAACAATCTCCTTGACCCCCGGAAAATCCCACCCACAGCTTTCTCCTGCGTCCGCTCCTACTCCAGCGTTGTGCTAAAGCCTCAGAGGACTGAGTAACTGTACTCTCGTCTACTATTATCATAAACCACTAAAGGCCATAAACACAAAACTAGTTTGATTCCAGTGAAACGTGCAGTTATCATGAAAATATGACAATACCAGACACAATCCTTGCATTGAATCTGTGTTTAGCATGTTTTGTTTTATTAGATCTTATAAGCTTCCATTAATAAGATGAGACAGGATCTCGCCTCGAGGATCATTCGTGCCTGGATCAACTGTTCAATCCAGCGAGAGGAAGAAAGTAGCAGAATATAACTTTATTTCTATGTTGAGATCTTATTCTTGTCATAACAGTATTAAGCTTGTCTGTCGTAGTGAAGAAAAACAGGATATGGCTCTTCTTAAGTGTTTATAAAAGAAGGCAGCCAAAATCAACCTGCTTACATAATGCATTTTTCGAGGACCAATCAGGACGTTTACTACTGAGAGAACTGTGATGCGTAACGGAAAGATATTTACAAGGTTCGAGACATTTAAGTGAGCACAGATCTGTATTTGCTTAAGTTAGAATTCAATACAGCTTCAATAAATCAGTTCCCTATGTATTTTCCATTCTTTGATCCCACAGTGTGAGTTAAAGTAAGCTATCACATAAAGAGATTTCCTAAAATGTCTATTGTACTTCTTTCTTGACCGGTTACCCCGCACGTGTGTGGGCGGCGGGTGGGCGGGCGATGCATCATCATTTGAAAGCTAAAACACTCCAGATTCATGTTCTGAACTTGTTTTTGCACCAGAGAGGAAAGGGTTAACCCTCTGGTGCTCTTCAGTCATTTCTGACCGGAACATTTTCTGTTTTGAAATAATAAAAATCACAGCTTCATCAGAATGATATGAAACTTGGTGAGTTTTCTAGCATTAGGGATGTAAACACACAAAAAAATTGGGGTCATGGTTCGAGCATGCTAATTGGTTGTTAAAACAAAAGTAGCGTTCATTGTCTTCGGTCATAAATGACCCACCATAGGAAATGAATGGGAAATCTGCAAAAACACAAAAACTCTCTGAATATTTGTGTGTACAATCTACAAATCGGCCACAATGCTGAAAAAAAGTACACAGCAGTGAAGGGGTGACACTCTCAAACATCAAGAGTGTGATATTGACACACACACACACACACACACACACACACACACACATGAAAAACTGAACCTATGAACCACATTTGGAATTTTTTTAAATCACAGCTTCATCAGAATGATATGACTTTTCTAGCATTAGGACTGTAAACAAACACATAAATTGAGGGCATGATTCGAGCATGCTAATTGGTCGTAAAAAAAAAACTCCCACTTGTGCTCTTCGGTCAAAAATGACACCATAGAAAATGAATGGGAAATCTGCAAAAACATAAATTCACAGAAAAAAAATCTATATTTATAACAAACAAAATTTTTTTTTTAATAATAATAAATAGTCTTTGAGATTTTATATATATATATAAAAATCATTAAATGTGTTCAAAAGAGAACTAGTGAATTCTCAAGCCTCTCCATAGAGACCTCTAGTGGTCACACACATGGTTGCATGGTTTCTTTAATAATTCCAAAAGAGGGCGATAATCTGCCTTCAAAAAAATTTCTCTATTTCTAAAGTCTCTATTTTAACCTGAAATACTGCAATAATAATAATTATTACTTTTTTAATTACAAAAAAAAAATTGTATAATTTTCAATGGCAAAAATAGACCATAATTATTGCATAAATATTAAAAAATGCCATCAAATCATCTCAAAATACAAAATTAAAAAGAAAAAATATTATTGATGAAAAATAAATTACATTGGTTTTACTGGGGAGGAGGAAGTTTAATTATTAGGTGTCCGGTCACTTATGACCGGGAAGATGACCAATGCAACCCCTAAACGGAGAACACCAGAGGGTTAACCCTCTGGGGTTATTCGGGTCAAAATGACCCGAAGCGTTTTATAATTTTTAAAAAAAAATCATAACTTAATCGGAATGGTCCGAAACTTGGTGACTTTATTGGTACTTGGTATATGAACACCCAAAAGACTTGGGGACAGGATTTGAAAAGTCTAAGTGGTCGTAAAAAAAATAGTCACACTCAGGACCTTCGGGTCAAAAATGACCCCCATAGGAAATGAATGCGAAATTAGTTTTTTTGTGCGTACAATCTACAAATCAGCCAGGATGCAGAAAAAAGGACTCAACAGTGAAGGGGTGAATCTCTAAAACATCAAGAGTGCAAAACAGACACAAAAACACACACACACACACACACACACAAAATTAGCTTTTGGAATGGCACGCGTTAATTTGTGTGTGCGCGTGTTTTTGTGTGTATAAGTGTGTGTGTGTGTGTGTTTTTGTGTCTGTTTTGCACTCTTGATGTTTTAGAGATTCACCCCTTCACTGTTGAGTCCTTTTTTCTGCATCCTGGCTGATTTGTAGATTGTACGCACAAAAAAACTGATTTCCCCTTCATTTCCTATGGGGGTCATTTTTGACCCGAAGGTCCTGAATGTGACCCATAAATGAAGAACCCCAGAGGGTTAAAAACATCTGCGATCTATAATCGCTCAACAGAAGTTCAGCGCTAATGGAATCACCGCAGACTGAAGCGCATTAATGACCCCTGTAAATGATCCGACTATGACATCACAGTCTTCCGCTCCTTCTAGGATTCTTCTAGGATTGCGAGTCCTCTCAAGTCATCCGGGCCGGCGAAATGTGGACGATTACTGAAAAATGCCTCTGAGGTTGAACTGGGGTTTCACTGATTTCAGACTAAAATGAGATGAAAGAAAAAACAAACAAAAAAATCCTAGCTTTCCATGATTCACATACGAGTCACATGGTTAATAATCAACAGCTGTTAAATCAGTCGCTCTATATATAGAGGACAAGCAAAGATGTGGAAAACCGCCAACATATCTCAAGGCTGCGCAAGTGTTCGCAAGGGCGAGACATTTCCAAACGTGTCATAACATTACAACAGATAAGATTGAGAAAGGGCACATCTCCACCGTTCCTGAACCGGCTCACCCTCACACTTTGCGTCTGTAACAGCGTCTACATCCTTCTAATATACGGCACCAACTCGACATACCACGAACATTTATTGGTTTGAGGTTGGTTATCATTTCGGAAGGAATGCCGGCCAGTGAGACTCTGAACGGAGAAACCATGAGACCATCATCTCCAAACCCCCAGCCAAACCCCAGCACATGTGGCGCCACCAGAACTGCCCCGTGAATAGAGAGGGGTCGCGTTTGTGCTGCTGTAAGCAAACAGCACCGTAACGTCTGGAAAAGTGATTATCCAACAGTTCGTTGGAGATTTAAGGTCCCCCATGGATCGGGAACTACAGTATTACGTCTCATGAGCAGTCTGAAGAATCATTTAGTCACGAAATGCATTTTATTAGTAAATTGATGTCAAATGAATCAAAATGGGTCAAGCTTTTTGTTCATATTTTCAATTGTATCATATCACTATCAGTCTTACATAACAAAAAATGAGTGTCTGATCTAAAAATAGAAATATGTTGTATTATTCGCAGAGACCACCCATTGGCAAAGTGAAGACTGAGAGAATCCCAGACTGGCCATTGAAAAAGTAGGCACACAAAATTGGCCGTGTTTCAAGAGCTGATGAGAAACATACGGCCGGTAACAATGAGTGTTCAGTGCTAGTCAAGCGTCCAGCAGAGCTGCGTGCAGTTCCTACCCCTTACTCCCAATCTGCTCCTTGAACCAGCAGCATCTCTTCCATGCCCATTCATTCCAGGATCTCATGCTTTGACGAGCGTGATCTCCACCTCTCGCGCTTTTGTGCGTTGCGTTTAAAGAGCTGAGCCTCGACAAATCCTGATCTCATCCCTGGAGGCTCACCTGAACAAGGATTACCCAGATTCATCAGGTATGTTGCCTTCAGCTGTATTTCTATCAACAACAGGAACAGATGACAACATTTGAGATCTGGAGAGCACCAATTCATCTAAAAGTGCTGCAGGGAAACTTTACAGATAAATACGTCATTGTTTGTGATTCTGAGCACGCTAAACATTCGATTGCAGGTATTTTACAGCATAATTTGTAATATTTATTAGAGCAGGTGAATTCTTAATTCAAACCAATGAGTTAAATTGTTGGTGAA
This sequence comes from Romanogobio albipinnatus, assembly GCA_023566225.1. Lineage (NCBI taxonomy): Eukaryota > Metazoa > Chordata > Actinopteri > Cypriniformes > Gobionidae > Romanogobio > Romanogobio albipinnatus. The sequence continues at coordinate 770,698 of CM042263.1, forward strand.
TGGCGTCAGAAAACTGCGAGCTCATACCCGGACGTCCATAAACAAGATTTGCTGGTTTGTTTTAACTTCTTTCACAAATAACTCAGTTATTTCATTAAAGCTACTGAACTGAACTATGAGGGTAGTCACATCTCCAGAGTCTATGAAAGTCATTCAATCAGGCCCATTTCATTGACATGCTAACTAATAACCCAACCTCAGGATTATTTTTTCGTTCATTCTGTGAAACGCTTCTATGCGCCGGTTAAACATCAGCTTGTGTTCATTAGATTAGATTCAACTTTACTGTCATTACACAAGTACAGGTACAAGGCAACGAAACCAGAAGTGCAATAGCAGCAAGTGCAGGATATACAGCGGATGCATAAGTGCAGGACATGGATATGTACTGAATATAAATATATATATATGAGATGGTTATTACTATAAACAGAATTTACAGGTCAATATGTACTATGAGTATAATGTACAGATGGCTATTACTATAAACAGAATTTTACAGATATAATGATATGTTCATGTTCACAGGGATAGCCCTTCATGACCATGAAGGTCCTTTTACTGCTCATGCTACTCACGTTATGTCACGCAAAGCCATACACGCCTATCGACGTCATGGACTTCGTCAAGCATCATGACATCATGCAACGAGATGCGGGTGATTATGATGACGACGACGATGATGATGATTACGCCGATTATGAAGATAACTTTGTTTCGGACTGTCCTGAAGGATGTCGGTGCTCAAAGAAAGTTCTCCAGTGCTCGGATCAGGGTAAGCACTGACACGGCTGAGGGTATTGCGTACTGCTGGGCGGTATGTAAATGTATATCACAGTATTTTTCCGTGGTATATGACGGTATCTTTTCCCCCTATGCTATTCACATTTTCTACTGATTGAGAGAGGAAATACTGCAGTAGATTCACTAGAATGCCCTGTTTTACTGTCATGAGTCAATATTCAGGGGTTTTCCTGGCCAAAAATGGTCTTCGGGTGGCTGACAGACATGGGCATACACACACTCACACACACACACACACACACACACACACACACACACAGTAAAAAAGTCCCCTACCCACGTGATCTGCAAGCGCAATACTGACAATAAACATTCAAAGAAAGTTTGTAATTTTTGCTTCTCTTATTTTGATACCTTGATGTTTGTTTTTGTTCCTCATTTTTACACTATTTACAGATTATTGTTTTGGTATATAATCATATCAATATTAAAAGTAGTATTAAAAAATGAACACATTTTCTGCCATATACAATTTCATAAAATGATCAGCTTGCTAATAACAACTTTGTTCTGGGTTCACCTCACTCCAGTCTGAACTGAATGATTTATAGGCGATTTATTTTACTACACATTGTGAACATAAATAAGCTGAAAGACTGTGGATAATTAAAACTCTTATGTGGCGTTCACACCGGACGCGATTCACGCGAAGGTGGACGCTTGAACATTTTGAGTTTACTCGCTTCATTCGCGCGTGAAATTGGCGTGTGCAACTACACAACAGACGTGAATTCCCATCATGGGAGGGGCTTCTATATGAGCCTATATGAGCCAGCACGTCTCGGTCACTTGACGTCTTTTTTGTAAAAAATACTACTATTAATGTGTGACAAAACGTAGTTTAAAGACTTTTTCAGGCGATAATATAGTTGTTTAAAGCTCAAATCTGTGGTTAATTTATAAAAAGAGCCTATTTGAGCATTTAATCTGGCGTTTTCGGAGTTGTGAGATCCAGGCGATCAGTGGCATTCCGCGCTCGTTTACCCGGAGAGACCCGCCTTTCCTCGGCTAGTCCTTCTCACATTTGCCGCTGCTCTGGCTCTTTTTTTCTGCTCCAGTCTCGTTGTGAAATGGCTGACATAGATTTTGTTGAGAGGGTAGCTGACTGTCCGACCTCCTCACTCACTTTCTTCCAAGCAAGATCCTTTTTATTCCTGTTCCTGTAGTGATAGGATGATGTATCACAGCTCCGGGTCTCCACATACGGCCACGATTATCTTGTCCTCCATTGTTGTTGGGATTTCTGCCTCCGCTTGTAAATGCGTCACTACTAGAGCAAGCTCGTGATTGGTTAACGCGGCGCGAAATATCCGCCAAAGTTCAGATTTTTCAACTTGAGCGATTCGCGTGAATCTCGCCGCAGAATGCCATTTTGCGTCTCTGCATTGACTTAACATGTCAATCACTCGCGCGAATCTCGTCCGGTGTGAACGCACCATTACACCCACTCTTGCTAAATTGCGTGAGCACACTTGTGTTCTCATTTCAGATGTTCAGAGTAAATGATAAAACTGATTCGTGAGTTCAGTGTTGGACGGATCGTTAAAATGATTCGGTTCAAAGGAGTCATTAGGTGGCGAATCGGACATTAGCAGACGCGTTGTGTGCGAATCCCGTCTGTTAGAACATCGAGAAAGATTTGACAACACACAGGAAACACTTCATAACCGGATAGGATTTGTTTCCCGTTTACTGAAAGTATGGTTTATGTCAGCTGGTCAGAGAAGAGTCAACGTTTATTGAGCGCAATTCACACCCAGCGATAATTAAAGGAACACATCGTCTGATAGCGGCACGTGCAACATGGACTCGGTCTTCCCACCTTTTGATTTTGATTAACGTAATATGTGAGATATTAGAAAGCTAAGAATGCTTATTTTGAAGACTCTCTGATCGTTTTCTCTGTCACTCAGTTAAAGGATTAGTTCACTTTTAAATAAACTTTTGCTGATAGTTTCCTCAGCCCCATGTCATCCAAGATGTCCATGTCTTTCTTTCTGCAGTTGAAAAGAAATGAAGGTTTTTGATGAAAGCATTCCAGGATGTTTCTCCATATAATGGACTTCAATGGGCTCCAAACGGTTCAAGGTCCAAATGACAGTTTCAGTGCAGCTTCAGAGGCTTTAAACGACAGCAGACGATGAATAAGGGTCTTATCTAGCCAAACCATCAGTTTCTGTGAGAAACCCAGCAGTATTTATGCTGTTATTTTACCTCTTATCAGACGAACGTGATCATCTCTGAGCTCCGCCATAACTTCCACCAAGTGAGGTCAAAATACGAGTGTGGTCATAGATATATCGATCATAGATGCCTCATTCTACTGATCCGTGCAGGCGCTAATGAGGGATCTACGTATATATCTATGACCACGCTCGTATTTTGACCTCACTTAGCGGAAGTTATGGCGGAGCTCAGAGATGATCACGTTTAAAACTTTATCAAGTAAACTTTCGGCCTCCGCCTTCCCTGTTCAATTGATGGAGAAAGTGTTGAAAGTTCCCCTGCGGATGGAAAGACTAACTCCGGTCCGCTCGTCATGACGTCACGAACACATCTCGAGTTTCACTTTCAACATTCAACACTTTTCCACGGAAGGCGGAGGCCGAAAGTTGACTTGATAAAGTTTTAAATATGGATATTTTTCTCACACAAACGCATCGATTGGCTTCAGAAGGCCTTTATTAACACCCCAGAGCCGCGTGGAGCAGTTATATGACGGACAGATGCACTTTAAAAACAGAGCAACTATGAATCCAATTCTAATGCTTGGATTAGCCTGGACTTTTGTAATATAACTCAGATTTTATTCGTCTGAGAGAAGAATGTCACACACACCTCGGATGAGCTGAGGGAGAGGAAATCATGGGCTAGTGTTCATTTCTGGGTGAACTGGCCCTTTAAACATTAAAGCGATTCAGTAGTACTTTCATACACACAACTCGCCTCTCAAATGCAGTTATGTTCAATTGTGTTCCTGAATGCAAGATCACGTTTTAGAAATGCAGCTGATCGGGGTAATTATCATAACGGGATTCTTTAAAGCTGCACTATGTAAGATTTCTTCAGTATAATACCCAAACACCACTAGGCCAGTGTTATATATTTTGTTGAGTGCTCAATATCCCAAATGTTTCCGACTATTTGTAAATCGTGAGAAATTGCTATTTTACCCGAGGAACCGGGAAGTGTGAGGGCGTGGCCTGTTGATGACATCACATTTGCGTTCCCCTTTTTACTGCTGTAGAAACAATAGCAACAGAAGTGGACGACTGCGTAACGTCTAGCACTGTTGTAGTTTCTTTCAAACATTACGGACCATGGTAAGCAGACTTTGGAACAAATGAGAAATCAAAAGAGGACGTGGCGTTTTCCAGATGGCGAACAAACTTACGTTTTAGATGCCGTTCATGTGCTTTATTAGACAGGAGAGCAAATGAACATAAGACGAATCAATGTGAGGTCGCTCAACACGATGAGATATGAGAATATCATCAGTATGATGTAGCTAATGCTAGTCTCATACAGCCAACACACTCACACAATAACATTATAACTCTCAACACACTCAGATGCGGCTCAGACTAGGGTTGGGTACTGAAGTCTGTACTTTTAAGGGCACCGACCAAATGATGTCGGTATCTGAGAACGCATCTGGTGATATAGACTAATGTTTGTGAATATTAAACCGCAAAAACACTATTTAAAAACTCATCCTGCGTGTCTGTGCGAATGAATGTCTTGCCCTGCCAACGGCGCCGTAGGAGATTCGTGGACGCGCTGCTGCTCTGATGTTGATCGAATGCTTGGTCTTTTTTAAAAACTGTATTTAAAGAGGCCAAAGCAAACAATCATGTTGTTCGGCATGACTGAGCACAGGTAGGGTATAACCGTATAAGATAACCTCATGAAATCATTTAAATGTGAAAGTAAAAAAAACAAAACAGATTGATTGAAAACTTAATCATAGTTGCATGTTTGCTAACAAAATAAACAATTCAAAGCCATTTGTGTGGCTTTTGTGTTCATGGCTATGTTTCAACATCAGTTTATAGGAGACGTTTGCTAGCCGTGGTCTTTAATTAACATTAGCATTAATGTGTGTGCAGTCTACATTACAATAACTGTCCTGGATGAAGTGCAGCATTAATGCACAAATCGGTGTTGATTTGAGCAAATTAATTGAATTCCCGCTGAAAAACAAGCGTTCTAGAGTGGAAATGTTGCCTATAAATAATGTTGCGCGCCTTCTTATCAAACCCGCCACAGATCAACCTCTCCTCCATTTTGCTTGGGAACTAATATTGTCGGAACCAAAGTTTACAGGACAGCGTTCTGCAAGCGGAGCACTTCTCCATTCCGATTGGTTGCCATCGAACCGCATCATTGCTCATTACCATAAAGTTGAGCTGATTTCAACTCTCCTCAACACCCAAATCGTTCAAGACGCGCCTCCCTGCTCTCACGAACGCCATCTCCAGAGCCATTGAGAGTCACTTTCTGCATAACGAATCCTATGATTCCGCGCTCATTCACTGCGTCATCATTCGTTATTGTTCTGTGGAGGTTAGCGACCCCTAGCGGCGAAGCTAAATAGTGTAGCTTTAAGACTAATTTGCCAACTAGGCTTTCAGGAAACCCACTAAAATGTGCAGCTTTGAACATTCATACATCCCAGTCTATAAAAGATCTCATGATGTTTTCATAACGCTGTCGTCTTTACAGGTCTGACCAAGGTGCCAAAGGACATCGCTGCGAACACGCTGCTCGTCGATCTCCAAAACAATGACATCACGGAAATCAAGGAAGACGATTTCAAAGGCTTGGATCATCTCTATGTGAGTAGTAAATGCTTTCGGGCATTTTAAGAGTTGTGTTCTGATTCTGGGTTTACACAAGGACATCTGGAGACATGCAGTGGTATTATGTGGAATTCTGGACACATATTTGAGTGTTATTGTTTCATACTTGTGGTAAATATTTGCTCATGATTAGTGGTAAAATGGTTAAAAGTTCTTGCTAAGCAAGAAAGCAAGAAAGGGCATTACAAAATACAAATAGACCACATCTTCACAACAAACAGTTATATTTCGATTTCCAGAAAATTACAGAATATTCAGAACTTTCATAATGGCCTCAAATGTTTGAACATTTTCACTGGTTCTACCATAAAAAATACATTTGATTTATTTTATTAACATATTTCAAATGTCTCTGAACAATATATTTGTATTGGTGTGGCTATGTTTTAAATCTAATTAATAAACTAAATTAACCATATAAACTAAATTACTGATCTAATTATTGATCTAAAGCCCACACTGCCACCGTATGGAAATTGAAATGAACTGATGACATCAAATGGCTATACAGCTGAATAAAATTATGCTGCATTATTTTCCTGTTTAACACTGTAAAGCTGCTCTGAGACAATCTGCATTGTTAAAAGCGCTATATAAATAAAGCTGACTTGACTATGTCATCTACAAAAATGCTTTAAATAATAATTATATTTGTGGTATTTTATGTGCAATAACACCTGGAAATTCCCAGAAGAACTCAGATAGAGTTTCCTTGGAAATATATTTTAATAAGCAACAAGGGTCGCACTTTATTTTACAGTCCTGTTCCCCATGTACATACTATGCACTTATTATAGTGATTACAATAACTGGGTAATAACCCTGAACCTACCCCTAAACCTAACCTTAAAGGGTTAATTCACCCAAAAATGAACATTACCCCATGATTTCCTCTCCCTCAGCTCATCCGAGGTGTGTATGACATTCTTCTCTCAGACGAACACAATCAGAGTTATATTAATAATGTCCTGACTCTTCCAAGCTTTATAATGGCAGTGACTGATGGGTCATTTATATAAAAGTGATGGACAGATGCACTTTTATGATGGATGGACTTTTATGATGGATGGATGCACTTTTATGATGGATGGATGCACTTTTGTGATGGATAGATGCACTTTTATGATGGACGGATGCACTTTTATGATGAATAGATGCACTTTTGTGATGGACGGATGCACTTTTATGATGGATGGATGCACTTTTGTGATGGATAGATGCACTTTTATGATGGACAGATGCACTTTTATGATGGATAGATGCACTTTTATGATGGACAGATGCACTTTTATGATGGACGGATGCACTTTTATGATGGATGGATGCACTTTTGTGATGGATAGATGCACTTTTATGATGGACAGATGCACTTTTGTGATGGACAGATGCACTTTTGTGATGGATAGATGCACTTTTATGATGGACAGATGCACTTTTATGATGGACAGATGCACTTTTATGATGGATAGATGCACTTTTATGATGGACAGATGCACTTTTATGATGGACAGATGCACTTTTATGATGGACAGATGCACTTTTATGATGTATAGATGCACTTTTATGATGGACAGATGCACTTTTATGATGGACAGATGCACTTTTATGATGGACAGATGCACTTTTATGATGGACAGATGCACTTTTATGATGGACAGATGCACTTTTATGATGTATAGATGCACTTTTATGATGGACAGATGCACTTTTATGATGGACAGATGCACTTTTATGATGGACAGATGCACTTTTATGATGGATAGATGCACTTTTATGATGGACAGATGCACTTTTATGATGGATAGATGCACTTTTATGATGGACAGATGCACTTTTATGATGGATAGATGCACTTTTATGATGGATGGATGCACTTTTATGATGGATGGATGCACTTTTATGATGGATGGATGCACTTTTATGATGGATAGATGCACTTTTATGATGGACAGATGCACTTTTATGATGGAAAGATGCACTTTTATGATGGATAGATGCACTTTTATGATGGACGGATGCACTTTTATGATGGACAGATGCACTTTTATGATGGATGGATACACTTTTATGATGGATAGATGCACTTTTATGATGGATGGATGCACTTTTATGATGGATAGATGCACTATTATGATGAATGGATGCACTTTTATGATGGATGGATGCACTTTTATGATGGATGGATGCACTTTTATGATGGATGGATACACTTTTATGATGGATAGATGCACTATTATAATGGATAGATGCACTTCTATGATGAATGGATGCACTTTTATGATGGACGGATGCACTTTTATGATGGATAGATACACTTTTATGATGATGGATGCACTTTTATGATGGATAGATACACTTTTATGATGATGGATGCACTTTTATGATGGACAGATGCACTTTTATGATGGATGGATGCACTTTTATGATGATGGATGCACTTTTATGATGGACAGATGCACTTTTATGATGGACAGATGCACTTTTATGATGGATGGATGCACTTTTATGATGGATAGATACACTTTTATGATGATGGATGCACTTTTATGATGGACAGATGCACTTTTATGATGGACAGATGCACTTTTATGATGGATGGATGCACTTTTATGATGGATAGATGCACTTTTATGATGGATGGATGCACTTTTATGATGATGGATGCACTTTTATGATGGATAGATGCACTACCACTTTACAGTGGTACAGTGGATGCACAACCGCAACAATCATTTCTATTTAAATTTCTATTGTATTTAATCAAATTAAATACATCACACAAAACCAATGTTAGCAAGCCATAAATGAATTGTGATCATTAATAGTAGTCAAGTCAGCTTTATTTATATAGTGCTTTTAGCAATGCAGATTGTCTCAAAGCAGCTTTACAGTGTTAAACAGCAAAATAGCCGTACAGCCATTCTGGAGAAAACGGTGATGTCATCAGTTCATTTCAATTATCATACAGTGGCAGTGTGGGCTTTAGATCAGTAATTTAGTTTATATGGTTAATTTGGTTTAATAATTAGATTTATTTGGATATTTAGTTGAGAAATGTAGTGTCCCCATGTAGACAGTATTGACTATCTGCAGCCATGGACACTGCACTTTCATTATTTCTCCTTCTTTATTTGCAGGCCCTGTTTCTGCTCAACAACCAGATAGCAAAGATTCACCCAAAGGCCTTTCGTAACATGGACAAACTCAAGATTCTCCACCTGTCATACAACCTGCTGACACAAGTCCCAGAGAACCTCCCACAGAACATTCAGGCATTGCGACTGCATGACAACAGGATCAGCAGACTTCCCACAGGAGCGTTTAAGGGAATGCAAGACTTGAATGTCTTAGGTAGGTCTCCTAAGCGATGATCTTAAGCAGTGAGTACACTTGCTTCAACACGTCTCAATCCCATTCTCCCATTCTTTCCATGATCATGACCTCATTAAACCCGTCTGACACAACAACTGTTACCTGACCTCCATGGCTCAGTGATAATGTACGGTTAACCCCTTCAGCAGATTTAGATTTGTTTAGAGAATTAGGCATATCTGAAATTAAAAGAACGCCCAACCCACACACATTGGAGTAAATTAATAAAAATGATCTCATTTTACAGAAAACACTCTAAATTCTGCATATATTATACTGTATTTATTAAAAATTTTATTATAAACACATATAAAAAGCCTATTTTTAATCAACTATTTAGTTGAAAATCTGTAATTGTGAACCTGTTTGGTCTGTCCCTTCAGAAATGTGTTGATTCCACTGTGTGTCATTAAACAGAGGAAAAGAATCTTCTTGATATCTCCTTCTAAATAACAGTTAGAGATTAATCTGTCCAATCGAATAACTCCTCCTCATCTGCACTGATTGACGCCAGTCGCTGGAAAATCGTAAAGAAGGCTCCGCCTTTGTAAAGGGAGATCTCGGGCTCTGATTGGTCTAGAAGCATGATTGACATGCCTATAGAGAGCTGAGATACTCAGCTTATTTGGCGTATGATGCAATACATTATGATCTCACCAACAATCACGGCTAACAAAGACGATCACAACTAAGGATAATAAGAGTATTGTCTGTATCACATGTTTTGATCTGGGCATCGGTGGCATATTACAGTGTTGTTTGGCCATGCTTGCCCACAGACATGTGAAGAGAGTCTCCTTTAGAAGAAAACCCCCTAAGGAACGAGCCGATATAGTGTTTGAGGAGGTCGAGATCCAAGTAGGAATACGACTCATGTGTTTGTTTGTTCAAAGGAGTCCATCTTCGTGATTCTTTTGATAATAACGTTACTGTAAAGTGTTAGAGCAGTGAAATAAACTATTCCTGAGAGTGAGAGCTTTCGTTTGATATATGACTTGCCTATTTTTTGTGAGGTTGTGTAATATTAATATGAAATGTAATATTATTCATGGACGGGGGGGGGGGGGGGGGGGGGTCGAATTCAGACCGTATTATCTTCTTCACTGTAACATGCGATTCAAAGCTTTCAAACTGTACCATATATGCATAGTTTTGTGCTGCACAACTTATAGATTTCTTTAAATGATTATGATGCAATATTGGGCCCGAGGGAGCAGAGCTGAAGTGGTTTTAAAGCACACTCTGCCCCCTGGTGTCTATATTATGACCTGCATTTACAGATTTAATTTGAAAGAATTGAGGATCATCTGGGAATAAGGGATACTGTGGTGTAGTTAAAAATAGGGCTGGCAACTCAAAGGTTGCAGGTTCAAACCTAATAACACTCAGAAAAAAAGATACAGTGGAGGTACAAAACCGAGAACAAAACCTTTAAAAGGTACACAATTGGTCCTTAGGGTACAATATACCATTGTTTTCCTCTACTTAGAGCAGAGTTCAGCTCCAAACCCTGAAGCTCTTATTGAGAATTAACAGAGGTTTAGATGTTTTATTGAAAATGTGTGGTCGCCATTATGGAGATCAGTGTTTCCTTTAGTTCGTCAGTTTGACTCTTGGCTTTTAATGTGAGTTTGTGGTTTTTGTGACAGTGTTAACAAAACACAACACATCTCAGTGATAACAAAGCAATCTGTTTGACTAAACTCATCATGTTAATAAATAATATTCACCAACAATACTTTCTTGCCACAGATTAGACATTATGAATTTTGAGTTTTAAATACATTCTTTGGAGTTTAGACGCACAGATATCAAGAATCAGCATATGAATCTCAACAATGGTGACATACTTAATGCTGCAATGCATGCTGGGAGCCATGAGTTTTGTACTGTGGTGGCTTAGTAGGGTTGGCGCTAAACTCTGCAGGACATCAGCTCTCTAGGACCGAACTTGCCGACCCCTGACCCCTTAAGGGTACCACCCCAGTGACCTTAAAAGGTACAATTTTGTACTCTTTGTGAAGGAGTGATCCATGAGTTTTTGTGTCACCTTTTTTCTGCCAAATGCATGCATGTAAATGAATACTTATTTAGAAAAAACTCTCTTTCATCTCTAGAACTAAGTGCAAATCCAATTGCAAACAGCGGGATTGAACCAGGAGCTTTTGACGACATGGCTACTCTCTACTTGAGAATAGCTGAAGCAAAGCTTACAGCCGTTCCTAAAGGTAAGAATGATCATTTCAAGAGTCTCGAAAGACACATTTGACTAAGCACACAAATCTAATAGGGGTGTAACGGTACACAAACTGACGGTTCGGTACGTACCTCGGTTTTGAAGTCACAGTTCGGTACAAGTTCGGTACAGCAAATTTACAAAATTGCTTTTTTTTTATTTTTTATATTTAACAGTGGTTTACTGGGGAAAAAAGTGTCTGTCCTTGAATAAATTAAATTATATCTAAAAGTTTATTGAAGATATTTCTGTAAATGATATAGGGAGCCCTTACTTGCACATTAATATTAAAGATTAACCACAGAGCCCAAATTATTAGCCTAAATTCAGCTGCTATTTATGTTTAGGTATAATAATCAACACTCAAATAACACATTGTGTGCAAACATCTAAACTTCACATAAGGCAGTTTTTGCATTAACTCCTAAATCTAATTATAAAATAGTTTTTTTTTCTCCAAATCGTTGTTGAAATATAATAATTTATATACAGTGTTTGTCATTTTCATGACAGGTTTATTTAACATGCATGAAATAATCCAGACATCACTAACAGGTTCAGTAGAATATAATGAATATAACGGCTAATATAGAGCATATCTTTAGCGAAAGAGTTGATTTCTCTAGTGAATATAATTCTGTGGACACTGAACGACTGCCTGAGGTAAATGTGATGCTAACGTTACATGACATTGTTTAGTTTACAGCAGTTATATTGATGCCTTTCCGCCGTTGAGACACTGATATAGCGAATACACCACATATACACATGACAGTAAATTGTAATGTATCCTCAGCATACCTTCAGATGTTCATTCATGTTTATTCTATAGTAAGAGATGATCGATCGCCTTCACAGATGATCGCGGTCACGTCGTGCGGCCGCTTGAACTGTGAGTGACCAGTCACGCCACATAGAGCGTCAAAACGGCATTTATCATTTGAATTTCGTGATAAAATGAACTGAATACTTAATATGTTCGTGTGGGAACTCGGATTGAAGTGTGTTCCGCGCTTACAACAAGCCGACTGTTAACTGTTAAAGATTACATTCATAACCGTTCGGTACACGCGAACCGAACCGAACCGAGAGCCCTGTACCGAAACGGTTCAATACGAATACGTGTACCGTTACACCCCTAAAGTCTAATAATACAGATTTTTATTAATCTAAAATCACACAGATCTCCCGTCTTCCCTCAACGAGCTTCACTTGGACTATAACAAGATCGCCAAAGTGGAGTCTGAGGATTTTTTGAGATTGAAAAGTCTACAGAGGTACGGCAAACTAACTCCCTCTTGTGGATAAAAACAGAACACGACATTAACGTGTCCTTCACAGGTTGTGGCTCGACTTCAATCAAATCAAGTTCGTGGAGAACGGAAGTTTTGCTGGCGTCCCCAAAGTCCGAGAAATTCATCTGGACAACAATAAACTGAAGAAAGTCCCGCCGGGCTTGAACAACCTGAAATATTTGCAGGTAAATCTCAAATGCACATGTAATAGAAACATGACGTGCGCAGAGATCTAATCCACGTCCCTTCTTCTTTTAGGTGATGTATTTGCACGCCAACAGCATCGCTTATGTTGGAGTAAACGACTTCTGCCCTTCGAGAAGCTGGGTTAAGAAAGCCCTCTACACTAGGATCAGTTTATATGCCAACCCGGTGAAATACTGGGAGATTCAGCCGCCCACTTTTCGCTGTGTATCCAGCCACAATTCAGTGCAACTGGGTAACCACAGAAAGTGAGCGAAACGTGTCCCATCTTGCCACTGGAGGGCAGAATTATAGCTAGTCATGAACTTCAATCAGAACATAATTTATCCAAAAGCATCCGCAGAGGCTACAGGCTCATTACTTGAATTTGGGGAGGATTTCGAAGACTTCGAATTCCAGTAAAGACAGAATCAGCTACAATGTGTGCAATAGTTACATAGGTTTTCATAGTTAATGTTTACATCAACTTTTTTTTTTTAATCAGGTGCTAAATAAATCTGTCCCTTATGTATTGAAGGTCAACAAATGCGTTTTTAGCTTAAAAGAACACGCCAGTATTTCTGAAAATAGGCTCATTCTCCGTCTCCCCTAGAGTTGAACAGTCGAGTTTGAGTCCATTCAGCCGATCTCCGGGTCTGCACTGTTAGCATAGCTTAGCATAGATCATTGAATCTGATTAGACCGTTAGCATCTCTCTTGATCTGATATTACGCAGCGGCTGAAAATAGTCCCAGCGCTCCCTGTGTGAGCCGGTTGTCCCGTTGGTTATGTTGACTGAAGTTAGCCTATTTTCAGCCGCTGTGTGATATCATTGCGCCGCTGCACTCATGGGGCGGCTCACAGCTCTTGATTATTACGCAGGAATGAGAGTATAGTTCCTGCCATATCGGCCTAGAACATCACAACTTCTCATTTTCCGTCGGTCTTAGCACACGATGAACGACAGAAGAGTCTCGTTTTAAAGAGGAGAAATATCAACACTCTTTGGTCATTTTTGAGCGAGATGCTAACGGGCTAATCAGATTCAATGATCTATGCTAAGCTATGCTAAAAGTGCTAGCGCCAGAATGGATTTGAAAACGGTCAAACTCAACTGTTTAACTCTAGGGGAGTCTGGAAATGAGCCTATTTTCAAAAACAGTGGCGTGTTCCTTTAAATCAGGTGCTAAATAAATCTGTCCCTTATGTATTGAAGGTCAACAAATGCATTTTTAGCGTAAAAGGAACGACTATCTAGACTCAAAGAAAAAGGCCAGTTCGTTCATTGTTCTACGTCTTGTATTTTAGGGAATGGGCATTACTCATTTGTGTTTATTAACAGTTTTAGTGATAACAACAAATTTATATTGCATGCTAAATTTTCATTATATAACGTTTTATTCATTGCCATCGAAATATTGGACATTCTTGTCAGATCACAGAAATCCTGAAGAACTGATCTGCGTGGACCACCTGGCTGGCTGCAGTTTACGCAAATGTCTTAGCCAGCGGTGCAGTGTAATTCTTTTCCAAATCAGATATTGGAGTTTCTTTAGAAGAATGAAAGAGTAAATGTTATTGAGAATGTGTACATCTGTCCAGCAATAACACAACACACCAGCAGATGGAGACCTCAGTGCAGGACTGGACCTGCGCTTCAACACAAGCAGTTGCTGTCCATGAGAGGATATTGTGTTTAACAGGCAATAGTGATGTTTTCTGGAATCAGGTGAATTCATTATAATAGTATTGTATGCCATTCAAATAAATTTGAACTTTCCAAGTAACAGCCATTCTTAAGCTTATTCGTGCTACTTTACTGGCGCTTTGGTGCAGTCGTGGCCTAATGGTTACAGAGTCGGACTGGTAATCTGAAGGTTGAGTCTCAATACCGGCAGGAAATGACTGAGGTACCTAATCTTCAATCTCTCCCAGGGCGCAAAAAATGGCTGGCCACTGCTCCAGGTGTGTGTGTGTGTGTGTGTTCATGGTTTGCAGTGTTGGTGTGTGTTCACTACTCACTACTCCTTATGTGTGTGCACTAACATGGATGGGTTAAATGCAGAGGACAAATTCAGAGTATTGGCCTTCACTTTTTCAACTTTTCCCCCATTTTCGGTTCACTGGATGCTGCTAATTCAATGCCTTCGGAATGAAGCTTGGCAACTAGGGCTGCCACTAACGATTAATCTATCGACTCATTTATCACAATCATTTTCAACAATATTACTTAAAAACATTTAATTTAACTTGCAAAGTTAGCCTTCAGTAGTGTACTATAAAAAAGTATAAGTGTAAACAAGCCCTTGACAAAATGTCAAACTAAAAGAGTAAAAAGGTACAAATTTTTAAACCAACATAACAAAAAATATATATATATATCAGCGAATACTTTTTCTATAGAATAGTGTTGTCACGATACCAAAATAAAGACTTCGATACGATACCAGACTAACGTACCTCGATACGATACTGAATCCACACCACGGCAAAAAACAGTAAAAGTAATTGAATAATATGACGGAACTTACTATTCATTGTTTATCATTGTTTTAGGGTTAAAAACCCCTAAAAACTCACTTGTCCGGCATGTTCCTGTCCTGCTCCACACAGATCCTACCACTCTGTATCAGATATTATATTATGTCGTTCATATTTAGAGAGATTAAAGGCTCATTCTCCGACTCCTCTAGAGTTAAACAGTCGAGTTTGAGTCCATTCAGCCGATCTCCGGGTCTGCACTGTTAGCATAGCTTAGCATAGATCATTGAATCTGATTAGCCCGTTAGCATCTCGCTCAAAAATGACCAAAGAGTGTTGATATTTCTCCTCTTTAAAACGAGACTCTTCTGTCGTTCATCATGTGCTAAGACTAGGGCTGTAATCAACCAAAGAAAATCTTGGTCGACTGAAGTCCTGAAATTTTCGACTAAAAATGACGTTAGGAAAAAAATCGTTAAATTAATTAGGATAGCCTGGTTGTCTGCCTAAATGAATTATAAATAAACATAAACTAGTAGGCTATTTGCAGTATATTAAATGGTTTTTGAGCTGATTATTTAGTCTGCGCAGCATCACGTGCACCTTCATAGTACTATATTTTGGGAAATCATAGGCTATGTTATCAACTAGTGATATCATCACAAGAACTTTTGAGGAATATGCAACATAATTTAGACAATAGTTGTTGTCATATGTATTATAATAACTGACAGACACTATCATTGCTCAGCTTGAACACAGGATCAGCTTCGGCTGAGACACGAATAGACTATTATTAACTTAAAGCTTTTACTCTTCAACACAAAAGGCACGTCCACTTTAATAAAAAAGGAATATTTAATAAACAAGCCGGATCAAGAGCAGAAAAAACGCTCACAATTAAATAAATAATATACAGCAAACTAGCCTTCTTCAGTCTGTCTCTCTTCTCCAGTGGGTTGGGCTAATCCAAAAGAAGTGGAAACAAGACAGACTGTGACCTGTGGAACAGGGCTGCTCTGAAAACACCCCCATTAGCAATCAGTGCTCTCCACCTGATCAAATGAGAAGTTGTGATTTTCTACATTTGTGTCCATGATTAGTGACTGCTTAAAGGAACACGCCACTATTTTTGAACATAGACTCATTTCCCGACTCCCCTAGAGTTGAACAGTTGAGTTTGACCGTTTTATAATCCATTCAGCCGATCTTCGGGTCTGCACTGTTAGCATAGCTTAGCATAGATCATTGAATCTGATTAGACTGTTAGCATTTCGAGCTTTCGATTCGATTCAATTTTCGATTTGTTTTGATCAATTCAAAATGGATTATTTTGGATATATATCAGGTTTAATGGAACATTTTCTCAAGGAAAACAAATCTCTGAACTAATGTTGTAAACTATGGGAGTCAGTTGATATTGCATTAGCCGACTAATATTGAAGGCAAAAATTAACAGATTTGTATACAAACACTTAAATGACACTAAATTATGTTTTTGTTTATAATAATAAAGTTATAATATTAACTTTACAATTACATAATCATAATTCTACTCCATTTTTTAAAAATGTAAACGTTTAAATGGTGGCTGTCATAAAAACGTGCCAGATTTATTCATACATGCATTAAATATTGAAGAACATTGACAATGAATATCCTATTTAATGTGGTGCATATATTTAGTAAAATGCTCCACTCTAGAGTTAATTTTTCTAGCTGACTAACGAGTTAATGGACACTGGATAAGGTTTTTCTGAGGTAAATGTGACTTTACATGACATTGTTTACAAGCCGTTTTATATCTTTCTGCAGTTGAATTGAAACACTTGAGCTATTCTATGTGACATGATACGGATTTCGCTAAGTTGTCCTGTATCTTTAACACACTTTCAGAAGCTCATTCATGTTTATTTTGCGCTGTAACTGATATTAAAGCGGAAGAGAAGTTCCGTTCATGTGCCGCTTCTCTTGAGCGGAGCTGAGGCAGAGCGATCTCGCACCACAGTGCCAAAAGGATATTTAATGTTTTTGAATTTTGTAAAAAAATAGACGTAATTTGAAATCTGAGACTTTGTTTCATATCAATAGAAACAAAGCACAAAGATTATTGTGATTTATTGGATGGGAGTTATGAATGTTTATTCATAAGAGTGTTGATATTTTGATATTTCAAAAATGACCAAAGAGTGTTGATATTTCTCCTCTTTAAAACGAGACTCTTCTGTCGTTCATCGTGTGCTAAGACCGACGGAAAATGAGAAGTTGTGATGTTCTAGGCCGATATGGCAGGAACTATACTCTCATTCCTGCGTAATAATCAAGAGCTGTGAGCCGCCCCATGAGTGCAGCGGCGCAATGATATCACACAGCGGCTGAAAATAGGCTAACTTCAGTCAACATAACCAACGGGACAACCGGCTCACACAGGGAGCGCTGGGACTATTTTCAGCCGCTGCGTAATATCAGATCAAGAGAGATGCTAACGGTCTAATCAGATTCAATGATCTATGCTAAGCTATGCTAACAGTGCAGACCCGGAGATTGCTCAACTGTTTAACTCTAGGGGAGACGGAGAATGAGCCTATGTTAAAAATGCTGTAGCCTGACTACACAAATCTGCTGTGGCTCAATTGTAACTCACTTATAAAGAGTCACCAGCTGCCCCCTACTGGGGTAACAATGTAAACAAAACAAAAAGCCAATAAGTAATTGTACAATATGTATGTTATTTGATACGGATTGATTGTCTCTACAGCTAGACTCTGATCAGTCAGCTCATTTTGTGTCCCTGTAATATAATTTGGGTCTGAACGGGTTAAGATGGGGGAAAACAACACAGAGGGTGGTGTTAGAGAGAGAGGAAACATATGGAACAAATCTTCAGGTTGGCCTGATCTGCTGCTGCCACGTCTTGCATACCGGCGTCTCCAAAAAACTCACAACAGGTTTGGATCATTGAGGATCTCTGAGCCCCAAAAAACACCTGAGGGACTCGGACACAGAGGATACACCAATACGCTTCCGTCTCACCTCAGGTGTGAACCATCCAGTGGGTTTTTCCACTTGTATGATCAATCAATCATTATTAAAGATCTGAAATCAGCAGATGTTATTGTAGTTTTAAGCCTCTGGTTAATTTGTGTGAGTTTTAAGATACAGAACAAAAGACTATTGCGAATCCAAATAAGTAAGCTTGTGTAAAACTGATTCTAGGTCTAGTTTGAATCGTTGTTGCACTGCACACACACAGCCCTCCAGAGTAAAGCCCTTTGAGCGCAGACAGCTTGAGTTCATCAGCTCATTTCCAGAGAGCCACCAGACCACTTCCCTCCTGCGGAACAGGTCTCTGAAACACGCTTCTGTTCACACACACGTTTGTGGATTCATTAGGGGTTTTAGAGTACCTCATGGTACTCGCATGCAGACCAATGGTGTTTCAACAGCTAAACCTGTATTTAACTGGAAAAACTATCCCATATTCACAATGTATAATGAATGTAACGGCTAATATAATGAATATAACGGCTAATATAATGAATATAACGGCTAATATAATGAATATAACGGCTAATATAATGAATATAACGGCTAATATAATGAATATAACGGCTAATATAATGAATATAACGGCTAATATAATGAATGTAACGGCTAATATAATGAATGTAACGGCTAATATAATGAATGTAACGGCTAATATAATGAATATAACGGCTAATATAATGAATATAACGGCTAATATAATGAATGTAACGGCTAATATAATGAATGTAACGGCTAATATAATGAATATAACGGCTAATATAATGAATATAACGGCTAATATAATGAATATAACGGCTAATATAATGAATATAACGGCTAATATAATGAATGTAACGGCTAATATAATGAATATAACGGCTAATATAATGAATATAACGGCTAATATAATGAATATAACGGCTAATATAATGAATATAACGGCTAATATAATGAATATAACGGCTAATATAATGAATATAACGGCTAATATAATGAATGTAACGGCTAATATAATGAATGTAACGGCTAATATAATGAATGTAACGGCTAATATAATGAATATAACGGCTAATATAATGAATATAACGGCTAATATAATGAATGTAACGGCTAATATAATGAATGTAACGGCTAATATAATGAATATAACGGCTAATATAATGAATATAACGGCTAATATAATGAATATAACGGCTAATATAATGAATATAACGGCTAATATAATGAATGTAACGGCTAATATAATGAATATAACGGCTAATATAATGAATATAACGGCTAATATAATGAATGTAACGGCTAATATAATGAATGTAACGGCTAATATAATGAATATAACGGCTAATATAATGAATATAACGGCTAATATAATGAATGTAACGGCTAATATAATGAATATAACGGCTAATATAATGAATGTAACGGCTAATATAATGAATATAACGGCTAATATAATGAATATAACGGCTAATATAATGAATGTAACGGCTAATATAATGAATGTAACGGCTAATATAATGAATGTAACGGCTAATATAATGAATGTAACGGCTAATATAATGAATATAACGGCTAATATAATGAATATAACGGCTAATATAATGAATGTAACGGCTAATATAATGAATGTAACGGCTAATATAATGAATGTAACGGCTAATATAATGAATGTAACGGCTAATATAATGAATATAACGGCTAATATAATGAATATAACGGCTAATATAATGAATGTAACGGCTAATATAATGAATGTAACGGCTAATATAATGAATATAACGGCTAATATAATGAATATAACGGCTAATATAATGAATATAACGGCTAATATAATGAATGTAACGGCTAATATAATGAATGTAACGGCTAATATAATGAATATAACGGCTAATATAATGAATGTAACGGCTAATATAATGAATATAACGGCTAATATAATGAATATAACGGCTAATATAATGAATATAACGGCTAATATAATGAATATAACGGCTAATATAATGAATATAACGGCTAATATAATGAGTATAACGGCTAATATAATGAATATAACGGCTAATATAATGAATGTAACGGCTAATATAATGAGTATAACGGCTAATATAATGAATATAACGGCTAATATAATGAATGTAACGGCTAATATAATGAATATAACGGCTAATATAATGAATATAACGGCTAATATAATGAATGTAACGGCTAATATAATGAATGTAACGGCTAATATAATGAATATAACGGCTAATATAATGAATATAACGGCTAATATAATGAATATAACGGCTAATATAATGAATATAACGGCTAATATAATGAATATAACGGCTAATATAATGAATGTAACGGCTAATATAATGAATGTAACGGCTAATATAATGAATGTAACGGCTAATATAATGAATATAACGGCTAATATAATGAATATAACGGCTAATATAATGAATATAACGGCTAATATAATGAATATAACGGCTAATATAATGAATGTAACGGCTAATATAATGAATATAACGGCTAATATAATGAATATAACGGCTAATATAATGAATATAACGGCTAATATAATGAATATAACGGCTAATATAATGAATATAACGGCTAATATAATGAATAGTAACGGCTAATATAATGAATATAACGGCTAATATAATGAATATAACGGCTAATATAATGAATATAACGGCTAATATAATGAATATAACGGCTAATATAATGAATATAACGGCTAATATAATGAATATAACGGCTAATATAATGAATATAACGGCTAATATAATGAATATAACGGCTAATATAATGAATATAACGGCTAATATAATGAATATAACGGCTAATATAATGAATATAACGGCTAATATAATGAATATAACGGCTAATATAATGAATATAACGGCTAATATAATGAATATAACGGCTAATATAATGAATGTAACGGCTAATATAATGAATATAACGGCTAATATAATGAATATAACGGCTAATATAATGAATATAACGGCTAATATAATGAATATAACGGCTAATATAATGAATATAACGGCTAATATAATGAATATAACGGCTAATATAATGAATATAACGGCTAATATAATGAATATAACGGCTAATATAATGAATATAACGGCTAATATAATGAATATAACGGCTAATATAATGAATATAACGGCTAATATAATGAATATAACGGCTAATATAATGAATATAACGGCTAATATAATGAATATAACGGCTAATATAATGAATATAACGGCTAATATAATGAATATAACGGCTAATATAATGAATATAACGGCTAATATAATGAATATAACGGCTAATATAATGAATATAACGGCTAATATAATGAATATAACGGCTAATATAATGAATATAACGGCTAATATAATGAATATAACGGCTAATATAATGAATATAACGGCTAATATAATGAATATAACGGCTAATATAATGAATGTAACGGCTAATATAATGAATATAACGGCTAATATAATGAATGTAACGGCTAATATAATGAATATAACGGCTAATATAATGAATATAACGGCTAATATAATTAATGTAACGGCTAATATAATGAATATAACG